>JASDQU011379043.1:628-18537 GCA_032191745.1 Picea mariana | reverse complement strand
TCACCTTCTCTCATCCTTATCTTGTGATATCCATTTTTCAAATCTATCTTTGAAAAAAAAAATTGATACTCTTAAACAATCCATTAAGTCATCGATCCTTAGCAAAGGAAATTTGTACCTGATGGTGATCTTGTTTATGGCTCTTGAGTCTGTACACATTCTCCATCCTCGATCCTTCTTCGGACTCAACAGAGTTGGTATTGTGCATGGACTCAAGCTTTTTTTGACCAAAACTTTGTCTAATAAATTCTTGAATTGTCTCTTTACCTCCTCATTCTCTTGAGGTGTCAATCTGTATGTTGCTTTGGTCGACAGACTTGCTCCTGTTATTATATCAATGTGATAGTTGATACTTCTGATGGGCGGAAATGAATTAGGTAACTTATCCACTACTATGTCAGTAAAATTCTCTAACAGCTCCTGAACTTCCTTAGGGAAATCATCCATAGAATTAATTGTAAGGACAAATCTGGGTTTCCTCACCACAACAAATTGCATCTCCTATTCCTTCTTAACTTCATTTAGGAGTTCCTTCCCTCTCATGAGAAGTATACTTATGTTGCCTTCTTCCTTTACTTTGTTTCCCTCTATCGGTAGCAACATGTGTGTCCTACCATTCCTCTCCAAAGTATAAGTATTCCTCCTCCCATCATGAATGAAATTCCCATCAAACTTCCATGGTATCCCCAACAAAACATGACATACATCCATGGGAATTACATCACACAAAATATCATCTCTATATCCTCCTATTTTAAATTCAGCAAGGCATTGTTTAGTTACCATTACCTGGTGTCATTTCTGCAACCATGAGACGTTATATGGATTTGGATGTGCAGTTGTCTCCAGCTCCAATTTCTGCACCATCTCTGTGGATACTAATTTATCAATGATCCAATTGTCAATTATCACTTTGCAAACTCTGTCTTTAGTCTTGCAAGATTTCTTGAACAAATTGTTCCTCTATATCGGTTTTTCAACCTCTCGCTCTGGATTCAAGAGAACCTTCTTCAACATTAGAGATATTCCATCTTCTGCACCTTCTTCTTCAACATTTATCTTCTACGCTTCTGAAATGTGAGCTTCACCTCCTTTTTTATTTTTCTTGGGACATTCCCAAGACATGTTTCATGTCTCTCCATAGGCATAACACTTTACCTCTCCTCCTCTGCCTCTTCCTCTTCCTCAAGAAAAAGAATTTATTCCACCACTCTGTCTCCCTCAAGAACTTCCTCCTCTTTCTGAGTGACTATGTGGTTTTTCATCCTCACCCTTGGGCTTATGTGCCTTATCATGGACAATTCCCTTTCCTTTGTTTGGACTTTTTCCTCTTCTTCGCTGGCTTTGTTTTCTCGCCATATTCTCCTCTACCTTTAGTGCAATCTGATAAGCATCATCCACTATTCTCACTGTCATCATGCTGATTTCATCCTAGATTTCATACCTCATGCCATTTATATACATGAAAACTTTTTCATCATATTTCTCCCAATGTCCAGTCCTAATGTTCAGCTTGTAAAAGTCCTCTGTGTACTCTTTCACTGTCATTCCATTTTGTCTTAGGTTCTGCAATTTCTTGAACAAATTTATCTGATAATCTTTGAGTATGAACTTAGCCTTCAACTTGGCTACCATTCTGTCCCAATTCTTAATGTTTTATTTTCCTTTTCATCTTCTATCATCCTGCAATTCATCCCGCCACATCACTACATGTTCTTTTAATCTGGTGGCAGCATGTCTCACCTTCTTCTCCTCTTCGATATCTTCATAGTCAAAATATTTATCCATTGCTCGTATCTAATCAAGAAATTATTCATCATCTAGATTGCCTTCATACATCGGGATGTCTATCTTTTCTCTTGCTCCCAATTTGAAAACCCCTTTCAGCAAGTGTTCCTCGGCAGCATCTTCCTTTGTAGCTTCTTCAACCTCTGTTTCTTCACTTTCTACATTACTGACGTCTCCATCATCAGGTTCCCTCCTTTTCATTGTCTCCATCACATCCAACCTTGCACGAGCTTCTCTCATTTCTCTTTTTACAACTCAATTTGATACAAGTGGCTCTCCACGTCTTATGGGTGGCATTGTGTAGACCTTTTCTTCACTCACACATAGTACAATTTGAGCTCTTTAGGCTTTGATACCACTTGGTGCATACCCCCCTTCTCTCCTCGAGGCTACAAAACCTCTCGGTCAAGGATCTTTAAACTACCTTAGCTGGATTAGCTCCTCGAGACCTTGCTAGCCCCAAATTGAATTAAAACACAAGCCCTTTTAACAACTTAGGTGTAGGTTGTATGATACCCTTGGACCCCTTCCTAAGCGCTTTTCTAATTTTCAAATTTTGGGCACTAGGTCTTTTCCACTAGCCCTTCTCCAAATGTGACCTCGAACAATGACCCGGGGCTTAATCTCCAGGCACTTCAGAACTTCAGTGTTCAAGAGTCTTGAACATTCCAACTCCTTTTCCCCCGAACTAACGTTTCCACGAAGCTTTGGATCAAGTGCCACACATCCTTCTTCAATGGACGGTTCAGATGGGTTCAACACTTCAACGTTCGAGACTTCTCGTGCCTTCACCTCTCATTTTCCCCAAAGTAATTAACCCCAAAGTTCGTTGATGTATGCCATGTATCCTCGCTACAACCAATGGCTCTGGTCTACTTGACACTTCTTGATTTCACAAATATTGCTAACTGCTTGGCACAATTCCCCCGAAGTCCTTCCTTATCGAACCTTGCTTATTTGTTTCCACGTCTCCTCCTTCCAACCAATGGTTGGGATTTCTTCACATATTTGGACCTCGACGTCTTTCAATATTCTACACTCCAAGTCCTTCGGTTCACGAATTTTCGAAAGGACCCATGGCTAACCACTGTGCAACACTTTCATATTTGGTGTTATGAAATGACTCCGCTTCTCTAGAACAGATCTTGATCACTCAACTTGAAAATAATTACAACTCCTCCTTTTTGAAGGATTTCTCCTGCCAACTTTTTGGAACATGTCCTTTCTTAGAGCTTTGGAATCCTGGAAGGGTTTGTTCGACACTTAGTCGAATTTTGGATCTGTGCACGCCTTGCAACAGATCTTCACACACACTTCTATGAGTAATTTCTAGAACTACTCCTCTTGAGCTTCTGAGTCAAAATACTATGTCGACGCACTCCTTGTAGATGTTTTGCACACTCTGCACATAAAACTTCGAGTTATCTCTTCTGAGCTCGGAGTCGAACCAAGCTCTGTCAACGCACTCCTTGCAGATGATACACACTCCTTGCATAGGCTCGTGGAAGAGAAACAAGTGAAATGTATATAATGTTTCACAGATTCATACATTCAACAATATAACTCATACATTCATGAAACACAAAATAACAAAGAAGATTTAAGAAACAACAACACCATGCATTGGATCAATATCCCTCTATTATCTTCATTCAAATGTAAATGGCTACAGCTATGATAAACAACAACAACTAAAAGTTAGCAACAACTAAATCACAACAATATCCTACTAATTTGCAGCAGCCCCATTCAGGCGTACAATGCATCTACTTATACAAGAGGGATCCTAAGGTTCACTCTGACTATCCATCTTATCGAAGTAAAATCTTACAACTACTTAAGTCCTGTTACAATACATTTTTGTGACATACAGATAAGGGTGAATGTCCTTTGGATAAGGGCCACTTTCATTACTATTTTGTTTTGTGGATCTATATAGACCCTCTCACTCACATCCTTGTAATATTTATCCACAAAAAGTAAGATTTAGTTTGTTCACATCACTTGATTGTTTACTTTCCGTTAAGTTAATTATTTGTATGGAATGCCACTTGGATTCTTAAAGCCCTTGATTTTCCCACTTCAAATTTCTTAAATGAATACATATACAAAATAGATAAGGAATTGGGCTCCTTTTAATTCATCACATTGAACCCTTGTTTATTATTATTATTGTTCAATTTTGTTGTGTTTAGGTTCTTTATAGTCCCACTCATAACCAATAAGACATCCCCCCTTATCTAGGGACCTTTTCCTCAATCTAAAGTCTAGAGGATAATTAATGAGGTGAGAGTGACCAACCTCCCATGTCTGACAATGTAACATCCCCGACCACCCAAGCCGAGCCATGCTACTCCATAAAACGGTTTCATTCTCTGCTTAACATACTATAACATACCCAACATCCAATTGAGCTATGCCACATAATTGTTTTTCGAACTGCATGCAATTAAATATATACACACATAAGTCTTACATAAATTTATATACAGAATGTAAACAGACAAATACATTTCGTAAATGCAAGGATTCACACTGAAATAATAGTAAACATATACAGGAAAAACCCATAAATATAAAGACAATTATAAACCACACATAGGATAAACCCATAAAAATAAACACGTAAATAATAATCCAGCATGTAATTTATCACACAATTGACACTTATCTTGGTATGTAACATCCCTCTCTTACACACACTAAGAAAACTTATTCTTTGAAGACATTTGCGTGCAAGTGATCCAAGTCAGTATACTATTGTTTATTTTGATTATGATTATGAGATATTGGGGATTTGACGATATGTTATTTTGTTGTATTTACATAGGCATGTGCTATTGACTGGGTTCTCCTGAGTGTGCAGGACTCTGGACGTTGAGGATGTCGAGGCATCGATGAAACCCATTGGAATCCAGATCGAGTCAGGAAGTTGACTGTTAGGGTTTGAATTTTGTTGATGTGACATATGTACATATGATTAGATATTATGATGTTGATTTTTATTGATGACATGATTCGTTGATGGATGTAGGTTGATGATAGCTTGTCGACTAGACTCACATTTGGAGTAAAGGGGTCACACGCAACAACCAGAGACATTGAGGGAGAGGTGTGGCAGCAACCTTGCCACAACCTACTAGCACTCCCGCCATGGCTCGAACTATAGGTTAACGATTACCTAGTTTGAGAAGACCCACGATCTCGTGAGGGCATACTGTGACAATCACTCACAATGATTCTAAGGAGCACGCAATAAGGTAGGGTCCATATTCCTTAGAGGCCCTTAGTCTCCCACGAGATCTCCTGACGAAGTATTGACTCCAGGGGTTTGACGTCTACCAAATTCAGTCAAGACGCAAGTGGCACCCTTGGAGCACGTAGTGCGTCTTCAAGGTGACATCACACAAATAAAATAGAAAGAGGCAAGTGACAGCCTTGGAGCACGTAGTGCGTCCTAAAGGGCACATCATGATTTTAACTGGTAAGTTAATAAACCTACTGCCTAGAAAAATGTGCCTCCTTTGGACTTGGTCGGCCTTAAAATGAATGATGTGATAAGTAAAGTTTAATAATTAAATTTTCTCTTAAGAACTATCGCCAAACCTAGTGAATTGAAAACCTAGGTCTGAGTAGAACCTTAGAACAAAAAAAAAATAATTAGACATATAACAAGAAGGGGGTAAAAAAAATCAAGCATTAATAATTAAAGTGGAAATTTTAATAAAGGTTTAATTAATAAAAGGGGTATTTGGTTGTTTTTGTCTAAACCTGCTAATTCTGAACTTAGTTATAAAAGGGGAAACTTTATGAAAAAGGGAAACTTAAAGAAAAGGGGGAAATCTAAGTAAAAGGGGAAACTTAAAGAAAAGGGGAAACTTAAAGAAAAAGGGTAATGTCTAACTTATTAAGGAATCTAGCCTTTGGAACTTTCTATTTATGAACTCAACTAGGAATTAAGTAAGGCGTAAGTCATTTAAGAATTGTAAGGGAATAATGAGACATCGAGGAGCGTTTTTAATAACACTTTTAGGTGGGTGAGGGAAATAGACAACTTTAATTAATTAATAAATTGATTTTCTGGTGCAACTAGGGGATCGAGAGACATGTGTACAGGGGAGGTTTTTCCAAATTAATTAAATGAAAAAGTAATCTAATGAGGGTTTTGGGAAACTAATGACTAATAAAACTCTATAAAAAGGATGGCGGAGGAGGAGTATGGATCACATCTTCCTTGCATAATGATACACTACCGAATTTTGTCTTGAATGAGTTTCTTTTGTGGGATTTGGGATACCCAGCTTGGGTAACGAGTGGTATCTTGACCTTGTGAGGCGAGCTGGGAGCTAGAATTCTCTATTATTGTGGGCATGGACCCTTTGCAGCTCGGGGGGCTCAGGGGGAGGAAGATTACCCCTAGAATTGGCTGGGAGGTACCGGTGAGGTCTTCACAGTTAGCAAACGAGAGACACGAGGGAGTGCAAGCACAAAATAACAACCTCAGACTCTTCGTCTCCGGTTACGGTAATCCTAAACTGAGATTGTACTCATGAAGTTTCAATTTAAATGTAATTAATTTATATTGCATACACATTGTTGGGAAATTTTATTCAAGGCTTTATATTTGTTTTAAGTATGTCATTGCGGTAATCTCATCTTTGTATTCATTCTGCCATGAGAAATTTTCCCAGCCTTATGCTTTCATCATTGCGTTATTGTCTTGTTTTCTCCCTGTAAAACCTTTGCTTGTAAATTATTGGAATGATCCTTGATTCTCTACCTCATTTCCTCCCGGGAAAACCCACACTCTGATTGAGTGGTTACATCTGAGTTTTTATGGCACCTGCATACATAAAATTTTTCTCTGTCCCAAAAACGATTTTGTTGCCATCCTTTTGATGTAGAATTGATTTAAAAGTTCTTCTCATCCTTACCCACGATTGCTTACTCTCCAGCAAAATCTTCCTTTGCGATTGCATGTTCTTCTCTGCATTTTTTTTATTGTTTTTAATACAAAGAAAATTGTGTTTTTATCTTTTGTTCCTTTATCTTTTAAGTTATTAACTTGTGCCTGAGTAGTCCACCAAGAGCCGAATCGACTGTCTTTCACTCTGGTGTTAAAGATTTAGATTCAAATGCCCTGCTTTCCTATGCATGGATAATAAGTGTAGGATCATTTCTCTGCCCAGCAAGGAATTCTCCATTGGGTGTTTATTCACTCCTTAGCCTCTGTGATTATTGTGATTTATTCTCTACAAACTTGTCCTTCCACACAACGATTTTGGGGATGTCTCTCGAGTTCACCAAATGTTTTATTTCTCTGTGATTAATGTTGTTTTAAATCTCTGCAATTTCATTTTTAATTTTCCCAACAAATCCATTGCTTGTACAACGAAATTACTTCTTCATTGCGCTACGATTAATGTTGTTTTTATTCTCTGCAATTTCGTTTTTAATTTTCCCAGCAAATCCATTGCTTGTACAGTGAAAATTCCTCTTCATTACTCTACCATTATTTTGTTTTTATTCTCTGCAATTTTGTTTTTAATTTTCCCAGCAAATCCATTGCTTGTACAACGAAAATTCCTCTTCATTACTCTATGATTAATATTGTTTTTACTCTTTGCAATTTTGTTCTTAATTTTCCCAACAAATCCATTGCTTGTACAACGAAATTACTTCTTCATTGCTCTGCGATTAATGTTGGTTTTACTCTCTACAATTTTGTTTTTAATTTTCCTAGCAAATCCATTGCTTGTACAGCGAAAATTCCTCTTTATTACTCAGCAATGTTTGTGGTCTTTACTCAGCAGATTATGTTTTTCATTGCCCAGCATAAATCCCTCCTCTGGTATCTTACATGTGTTTATGTGTAGAGAAAGAAATACGAAACCACGGGTGCTCCTCCTTGCTCCTTATGTTTGTTATTGGGCATTGATTTGGAGTTGGGTTTTCATATGAGAGCCCATGGCTTGAGTTGTTCTTAATAAGACTGAAAATTGGGCCTCGGTCCCATAATTTGTATTTAATAATAATCTTAGTGATATCTCCCCTTTTTGCTTGATTTCAATAGTCATTTTCATTTAGACATGTGAGTTTTTGTTTAGAACCTGGTATAATTGCAAGTTAGTATATGAAGTGTCTAGTCTATCCTTTTATAAATGATTGTCATTATTATTTTTAAATGATTTTCATCAATTATTAAATGACTTAATGATTTCTATTTATAAATGACCTTCATTGTTTTTTTTTAAATGGTTTCATAATGAAAAGTGGTGTTAGATTAAGGCATTGATCTTCTAGGGTTCTCTTAATGAAATAGTAGATCAGGTTCTCCTTACACCCTCCTAGAAGATAACCTAAATATGAAATGAATAGTTAAGATACTCGAGTTTGGACTATAGTTATGCGCTTGATTCATTACTCTGTATGTGATACCCTCCTTCTCACGCACCTCCTTATCGGTGAAAATTTTGATAGTGATAGAATAATATGTTGTATCTTAGAATGGATTGATGTTGATTAAACTTAAATTCGGTAATTAGTTCCCATGCGCATCTTGAAAAAATAAAGTTGTTTATGCTCGCACCCTTAGAATAATGTTGTCATAGTAATGATTTATTAATTGTATTCTCTTGTGCCTTGTGAATAAGGTCGATATCTCGTGCATCTTGAATTGTTGATGTATAAATGATGGATTAATTGAATAGAATACTTGTGCGCAATTCCATAATGCGATGTATGACTAGTTGAGTAATTAGACTCCTTGCGTGCACTGAATATCAATGTAATGTATGGTTTTAAATATTAGTCATCTTGTGTGAAATGAAAATTTATTATGACGGATGATTGCATTTGGGATTGTGATTGTGCCTCGAATATAACTAATAAATGATATCGCGCCTTGTATTTAATATGGTCTATTATTTGTTATGCAATTGATTACTTGCACACCATGTTTAATTGCGGATTAGGACTGAGGGATTGATGAATTTTCTTATTGATGATTTTGTTGATTTAGCATAATTAGTTGGTACTTGATTGTGATTATTTGGATGTAGACACCTCCTTGTTCCTCCTAACATTTTCCATCCCTGATACCTTAAATGGTTAAAATCAATTGGAACCTAGGCTTGAGCATTGCTTATGTGTTTTGGAGGTCCTAGCCTTGCAGGGTAGGTTGGAAGGGTAGTCATTTTATAATCTTGATCTGATTTAATGTTGTTGTAGTTTTATTCAAGCTTTTATGATGTGCTAATTTTCTATGCTATGTATGTTTATGTGTCACTATCCTTCGTTGACACGTTGATTGTGACGTTACTGATTTCCCTGATGAGTAACGAGTACTTCTTTAATTATGATTAGTGAATAGGCGTTGTCATGGTCAAGTGTTGATGTTGAATTCTTAATGAAAAAAAAAATTACCTTTATGCACTGACTTTTATTAGGCGTAATATGAGGTTGTTACATATGGTATCAGAGTCGGTTCGACCCGTGACTTGGGATCACTATGGCTTCCGTTGATTTGATAATTGATTATAATGTTACTAATTAATTTGACTTGTATTCGTGCATGGAATCATGGTTAGAGGACTTCGTGGAGGCAAATAATGGGATGCTAGGGGAGGAGTCGCGACACCCCGAGTAGTATCCATGCCTGAGGGATCTAACCCCCAAGGACATGAACAGGTTTTCGGGAAGGAACAAGTTTTCGGGAAGGAACAGATAGATGTGGGTGATGTGGTTGGGATGAAGAGGTCCTTTCNCGCACGCTCTGATCGATACAGGTAACATTCACTGAGAACTCGAGAAGGTCAAGTTTCCCGAGTTCTATGGTTTCTCAAATGGTGCAGCCGCCAAGGCATGGTTGGAGAATATGGTGATGTTCTTTTCACTTCGCGAATATACCTCCAACATGAAGGTCCCCATGGTGGTCTTTCAACTGAAGGGAAGCATTCTTCTATGGTGGAAGATGCTCATGCCGCAATTGAACATGGTCTTCAAAGACGTGTCATGGGAACTATTTGAGTAACAGTTCTGGGAGAGGTATCTATATGAGGAATTCATTGAGCGTCAGCTCAACGAGTTCAATGCATTATGACAGGGCAGTCGTATGGTGCCCATGTACAAGGCTCATTTTATGGAGCTGCTTCGGTATGCTCTGCACTTGAATACCGAGAAACTTAAGGTCAATAGGTTCTTGTTTGGCCTTAATGTCAGCATTCCTGCAAAGGTTAAGATTCAGATGCCTCAAACCTTGCATGATGTTGTCCAGAAGGCCCTCATAGCATAGGAGGAGCTTATCAATGTGGGACAGAGCAGGACTCCAGCGAGACCAGTAGAGCAGGTGTCATCTAGTGCACAACAACATCAGACACTAGCTAGACATTCACCAGGATATCATGGCTTCCAGAGAGGATCGAATTTCACTACACCTCAACGACCAACGCCTCAGCAACAGACTCCTTACCGAGGACCATAGCACCAGGAACAACGTTGACCGCAGCAACAATAGTTTAGGCTTGTTCAGTAGAATAGACCAGGGTTCTAGGATGGTGGGCCACCAGCTTCTACTTCAGGTACCAGGAGTATTGGACCGAATAAAGGGTGTTGGACATGTGGGGAGCCACATTACCATTGTGACTACCCAGTGGAGATGACCAGAGCATCTGGATCGGTTGGACCCACTACCGTGGGAGATTTGGGCAAGGCCCATCGAATTCATGCAGTGATGAATAAGCGCTAGGAAGAGCACTAGTAGAGTGTGCTTGAGACATCAAGTACTGTCGCTGACCACACTCTTAGTATTTTGATAGATCCAGGTGCTACCAAGAGTTTTATTTTTGGTGCAGCGCTAAAAATAATTAAGGTAAAGGCAGTCAAACAGGACGATTTTAGCTTTGTAGAAATGGATTCAGGAGCCAAACAGAAGGTTGGTGGGAAGGTTATGGGCTGTAGACTTAACCTGGGATTTTTTTTCACTAGGTCCAACCTGTACCTCAAAACCTTAGGGTCTTATGACATCGTGATCGGTATGGACTGGTTGGAATCACGTGATGCAATACTCGACTGTAAGATGAAACAGTTGAGCTTTGTCGATGATGAGGGATAGAGATGCATAATTGTAGGTCGGAACTAGGGAGTCTCCCTGAGTTTCATCTCTTCCTTACAGCTACGAAAGAGCATGTGCAAGGGATGTAAGCTTTATGCAACCCTTGTGTTAAAAGAGAAGGGAGTAGAAGGAGGTCTAGAACACCTTCCGGTGGTGAGAGATTTTCAGACATCTTCCCTGAGGAGTTACATGGGATTCCGCCAGAGAGGGAATTGGAATTTACCATCGAACTAAAACCGAGAACTAAACTTTTAGAAAGAACGCCTTATCGGATGTCGATCCCGGAGTTACAGGAGTTGAGGATGCAACTGAAGGAGTTGATGGACTTAGGACTTATATGTCCTAGTGTGTCACCGTGGGGGGCACTTGTTATTTCTGTACAAAAGAAGGATGGGTTGTGGATACTCTGCATTGACTACCATCAATTGAACAAGGCAACGATCAAGAATTAGTATATGTTGCCAAGGATTGACGATCTATTTGATCAGATGAAAGAAGCGGCGATGTTTTCAAAAATCGACTTTAGATCAGGGTATCACCAGTTATAGATCAAGTAGGACGACATCCCTAAGACTACTTTTAAGATGAGTTTTGGAAATTACAAGTTTATTGCTTTACTATTTGGACTGGCGAACGCTTCAGGGGTATTTAAGAGTTTGATGAACGAGGTGTTCTGTGAATACTCGAACAAGTTCATCCAGGTATTCATTGATGATATTTTGATTTAATCTCAGATGGTGGAGGAGCATGACGAGAAATTTTGCATGATACTACAGTGTCTATGAGAAAAACAAATTATATGGGAAGTTGTCCAAATGCTCATTTTATCAATCGAAGATTCATTACTTAGGGCATGTCATCTTCGATGAAGGTATCACTGTGGATCCAAAAAAGGTCAAGGCTATTATGGAATGGACTGCGCTGACGAATGTCCCATAAGTGCATAGCTTCATGGGTTTAGGGGGATACTATCGATGGTTCTTCGAGGGTTTTTTGAAGATAGAAAATATGATCACAGAATTGCAGAACAAGAACAAGAAGTTTGTTTGGACCGAGAAATGTGCAGAGAAATTTTGAAGTCTCAAGGAGTTGTTGAAAACAACACCGATACTAAAGGTCCCTGACATGGATGTGGACTTCTTGGTATGAACTGACGCATCCAAAGAAGGCTTAGGCAGATTCTTGATGAAAGACGATTTAGTGATCGCTTACATCTCGAGAAAGTTGAGAAGGCATGAGGAGAACTATGTGACGCACGATTTGAAGTTGTTAGCCATTGTTTATGCCTTGAGAGTTTGGAGACACTACCTTATTGGATGAAAATTTGAACTAAAAACAGACCACTGTGGCCTACAACACATATTTACGCAAAGCAACTTGAATGTGCGACAACGATGTTGGTTGGAATTTCTTAGCGAGTACAATTTTGAGATTACTTACATAAAAGGAACAGTGAAAAGAGTGGCAGATGCATTGATTCAGAGACCACACATACTTTCAGTGATGCCCCTTCAGACGAATCTACGTGAAAATATCTCAACTTTATAGCACGACGATGACTTGTACAAAGAGGTCAAGGATTTTATCGGACAAAACACAATGATGGTACCAAAATTTGAGGGATTTACTATGGACAACGACGGATTATTGAGATATAAAAGTCAAATTTACATACCACCCAATGACGAGTTGAGGAGTTTGATCCTAAACAAGGCTCATAGAGAAGTGTACATGGCTCATCCTAGAGTCATGAAGATGAGGGCATACCTTAAACCCTTATTCTTCTAGAAAGGAATGAAGGTAGACTTAGTCAACTACGTGGAAAGATGTCTAGAATGTCATCAAGTGAAGGCTGAACATAGACATCCAGTAGGATTACTACAGTCACATGCTATTCCAGAATCAAAATGGAAGGTCATTTCGATGGATTTCATTGTTGGACTTCCAATGACGACAAGGAAACACAACTCGATTTTTGTGGTAGTCGACACTCTGATGAAGAGGTCTCATTTTATTCCTATGAGCACGACATATCAGGCACCTAACTTAGCTAGAGTTTTCATCAGTGAGATTGTGAGGCTGCATGGTGTGCCTAAGAGGATTATATCCAATAGAGTATCAGTGTTTACAGGACAATTTTGGACTAGTTTCCAAGAGGCCTCGGGAACCCAACTTAACTTTAGTACTGCATATCACTAGAAAACTAATGGGCAAACCAAGCGAGAAAATCAAATATTGGAGGATATGTTGCATATGTACATGATGGACCAACAGAAGTGTTGGTAAGAATGAACATATACCTTTGAAAAATCATTATATCATCTAATATTTCAGTACTTTTTTCAAACTTCAATCTTCTATTCAACCTAATAGTTGTTTTCTTCAGATCATTTTTTAAGGAAACAATTTCAAATTCTATCTCTTCGTAATTTTATTCCTTTTTCTTTTTTTGGATTCTCACAACTTATTCCATCCTTCTTCCTTTTTCTAATTGAAACTTTAGGTTCATGATGGTATTTTCTATTTCTTCAAGGCTTTGTGACATTTTGTGTAACATCCCTAGTTTTTAATCGTCACAAATTATAATGTAACTATATAAATGTAAATTAGGTTGGTGAGAAGATATGTTCAGGAAAAAATCCTTTATTTATTTAATGTGGTTGGGGATGAATTGTATATTATGAAAATTTAAATAATTAATAAAAGTATTAATCGATGGCTACAATACGAGAGGGATGAAAATAATATCGGGTTATGACTCTACAAGAGTGAGGGGGTCCAAGGGTGAATTATGTATGTATATTAATCCAACCAACGTTTCCTACAATTATTGTCATTGTGTGTAAACCTTCTATTTTTTTGTTGAGTGTTTCCAAAAGCCAATCGTTAAAATCATGTAAGAGGGTGAGTGTGAGGAGTTATATCCCAGAGTTATTGGGAGCATGGTTCTAAATCACAATCATCTTTGGGAGGAGTTTAAGTCAAGAAAGCAAGGGAGAATGAATAAATTCATAAGAAAAAAGGGGACAAGTTTTACATGTAGGTTTTGGGAAGCAAGAAGGGAGATTAGTGCTATGTAGAGCACCAGTCATGTTGTGCTTCAAGGAATCCATTGTTCGGTTTTGTTTTTATGTTGAGAAAGAGAATTGTTTTCTTTTCAATGGGATATAATATTGGAGTGAAATTTTAATGTTGAGTAAATGGATCAAGAGCCTTGTGGAGGGATATTGTGAGAAATATTGAAGCAGTTGAGAGTTCCTAGAGCCCCAACTAAGATATTTCCTATTAATTGAGTACACTAGAATCCATGATAAATGAATGGTACATCATGAGGGACTTTTATTAGTGAAGGGGGTACATTCCTTAGGTTGTGCAAGATGTGGGGAAGAGCGTTGGAGGATTAAGACTATTGTGTGAGTATAATCCTTGGTTTTAGGGTTTCTCTATGTGGAGTGTGGAAAACCAAGAGAGTTGGATCTCCTTGTGGACTCGTAGCCTTAGTTGTGGAGTGCCTTGTTGTTGAGAGAAAATGAAAAACAATTCCTATGGTTGGTAGGTTCATCCTTCGTACACAACCACTTAGTTAATTATTAACAAATAATTTATATGTTATGTTATTATGTTATTCCATCATGTAATGGATCATATGAATGTTGTGTGTTTTTTATGTGCTTACTGGATTCATTCATGTTTTTAATATATGTTGTTAGATTTATTTAGAAATACAACATCAGTCAAATAATTAAATTTATGTGTGATCTGTGGATGGTAATCTACAAGAAATAATACAAATTTGGTAAAATTTATTGTTATAGATTTTTCTCTATGACAAATTTGGAGAAAATGATGGAAAATCATAGTGAAATCCCAAAATTTATGAGAAAATGTTAGTTTTAAATTCCTCAAAGTTTTCAAAGATATTATATGGGGAATTAATATATAGGTTGGAGAGTTAAATTCGACCTAGAAGGTCAAAAATTCATATTTTAATGGTATATAAAGAAGCTAGGAGAGTTTGATGAATCGAGGGCTAAAATCTTGGTTTATTTTGAGATCAATGGTCCAGATTCATCGTGATTTGATTAACAACCCACAATTTTTCCTTAGTTTTACAAAATGAAAAGAATCGAAGACTATGATATGTTTTCAACATTTTTCAAAAGGAAGAAGATCGACGGCTAGGATTCATCTTTACAGCTTAGTGAAGTTAATGAATTGATGGTCAATATCATTTTTAATAGGATATTAACGACCCATATTCAACTAATATTTGGTCAAAATTTTCTAAGTGTAGGCTTTCGCAAAGAGAAATTATCGATGGTTGACAATTGGATCGGCGAGAATCGATATTTCCAAAGAGTTTTATTTTTCCAACAAAAATCTCCAATGGTCGATGATTGGATCGACGATTTTGGTGAAGATTTTGGTTCAACCAAAGGAACTCTCTGATTATCGATTGTCTATGATCGAATTCGGTATATTTCAGTGAAATTATTCATGCATCCAAAGGAAATAATTGATCATTGATGGTTGATGATTGGCGGTCGAAAGAATTGGTGATGTTTTTATTTCATCCAAGAGAAGTTGTCGATCGACAATGAAAGGAAAGAGGAGGATGACATGTCTTCTCACAACAGTTTCTATGTGTCATGCCACATCATCATCCATGTGTCATGACACATCATCTAAAGTTCCATGTCAGTACCACGTGTTATGCCACATAATCATCTACATGTCATCCCATGTCAGTCAAAAGATGGTCGATGGTTGATGATTGAGGTTTGATGAGATTTGTGGGAAATATTGGTTTTCCAAGAGAAACAATCGATGGAATATGATCGATGATCGAGGTTCATGGAAATCGGTGATCATGTTCTATTCACCAAAGAAATAAAAGATCATTGATCACCAATGTAGTGTTGGAAAATCAATGATCTAGATTATTCTAAGTTGGTGATCGATGGTGGAGATTCATCCATGGGCCTAGGGAATGTATAGGAGGTCAATGATGCATATTAAAATACTTTTATAATAGTAAACCAATCAACTTTTGTACAAAATTTTAATATTTTAGAAGGTCATTAACTTGCAGGGGCATTTTGAGGCCCTAAACAACGTTTTTAGGAGCTCAAATTTTTGAAATTGTAAGTGGCAAAGGCACCGCATATATTTTATACAAATTAATTAAAACAACTTAGAGAGAGTTTTATATTGAGCTATTATGGATACAAATCATAGCTCATATGAGAAATTTATAGTTAAAATAATGCAAGGTATATTTTCGGCACTAGATTACTTCTTAAGGGCATAACTCCTTACTCGAAGGCTCGTTTGTGGCATAGGGGTGGTTTGTGGAAATATTATGGATGATAGAATTTATCCATGGAACCATATTTGTAATTTGGGTATATAGAATGTAGAAGAGAGAGAAAGAGAGAGAGAGAGACTTGTAGCATACAAGGCTAAAAAAGAAAAACAATCAAAACTTGTGTGGTCCATAACTAACCTTTTGGAGCTCTATTAAGGGTGAAGTTGTGACATGTAGTTTAGAAGCTATTCATGGACATACCCAATTGTATTTTTGTAAAATTCCCAAATGAGTTGTTGTAGAAATGCATGAACATGGATAAAATTGTTAAACCGAGAGAAAGTGCAAAGGGGAAAAGTTGTTGTTTCCAGTTTGCTTCAGTTTTTTACTAGAGCATTAGTTTGACAATAAAAGAGTTTTTGTGAATTGAATGTTACCTATATTATCTATGACAAATAGAAAATTTTCCCAATTTCCCAACATATTTACCTCTATAAGTGGAAAAAGTTGGTGTTTGGGATTATTTGCATCAAGGAAAAAGGTGCACAAAATGGGTAAATTGTCAATGTTCAATTGACTATAAAGTTATTCTGATTGTTGAGAATTGAGCAAGAAAATAGTCAATGGAAATATATTGTATAGGGAAATCAATATATCCACTCATAATATATTTTCAATGTACACAATTCTCAGGAAGTCATAAGGAAGGTTACTAGTGAACTTGAAGGACACCATTGAGTAGAAGTGGAAATTCCAGGAAGGCATAACTCTTGGCTCATAAACTAGAGTGAAGAATCGGTATAATGATTGGGAAGATAATATAATAGAGAATTTTGGAGAGGATCGAAGTTGTACAGGGGAGCATTAGGTTTCTTAATAAATTTTCAGGAAAAAGAGAAATTTGATTCCATGAACCATGTAACTACTCAATGTAAGTATTTTTCCAAATAATGTCAAAATTTGGAGAAACTTTGCTACATGATAGAGGTGAGTGATAGAGGTGATTTATGGGTAAGAAAGAGTATTGAAAATTATGATAATATATATTCATAATTATATAGGAACATTTAAATTGCAATATCTTGTAAAAATAAAATGCGATGAGCTTATTAACATGGCATTGTTAATAAGCAGAGGAGCACTCCAGCGGAGAGTTTTGTGTGAATGGATTGTTAGAAAGAGGATAATATTTCCACAAATAAGAATCATGTTGGTTTACTCTATATTAATCCTAGGGTCCATTGGATAGGGAAGCACGTTAATCTTGTATAGTTGGCTAAAACATTAAAGAACTGCAAAGGGAAGTGCAGGGTTGTGGAGTAGGTTATGAAAGGTTGATAAAGAACTAAGGAATAGAAGAGAAATATCAGTATTGAACTGCTAGATATTCAAAATGGATTCCATAGAAAAATCAATAAAGGTTATCACATAAAGAACAAAGCTAATAGGCGAGGAATGTCATAAGAATACACAGGGAGTTCAGGAGGATGTCATAGCCTTGAATGTATAAAAGTAGTGATGGATATAAAGATTGCAAGAACAAAAAGAAAAAGGATATCATGAAAAGAGGTATGAATAACGGAGTGGATGAGTCATATCTATGTGTGTTAAGAACCAAACATCAATATAGCATAGAAAAACCTCAGGAAAAGTACTCAACGCCTTGAAAAAGAGATAATTTCAGATAATAAGCCTCTTCGA
>JASDQU011379042.1:0-13081 GCA_032191745.1 Picea mariana | reverse complement strand
CCTGAGCTCAGTGGGAGGTGGGAAATTTTTTCTATGCTAGAGGGGGGAAGGACAGTAACCTTCTAGGATCATGATAAGCTTGGAACCCAACTGAGTCAACTTCTCTTGGTGGTATCATGTACTGGAATGGGGGTGGCATACTGTATGAAGGTACTTTACAGTAAGGCCTACTGTTATGCGGAAAGGTGTCCTCTCTCAATCATTTGGTGCTAGAAAAATTCCTTATCAGATAAGTATCTAAATCAACTTGTTAAAATTAAATATGAATGATGCATTCATGCACATATTTCATACAATGGGAAATGTAAATTCTTACAAATGATTATGTGGAATCTCTGAGAAATTGGTTATGCTACCATAATATTTAATTTCTATGTTCAATTTTGAAACCGAATGAGTGTGGATTGTTGTATCCTACAAGACCTTGTTGTATTAGAGGAAAGTTTGTAGGACATGGACAAAAAACTCATTCAACCAGTGGAATTATAGAGAGAGGTGGATCTAGTGGGAACACAAACAAGTGTACACCAAGAATGAGTTATTTTTCTACAAACAAAAAACTGCCTATTTTGATGGAAGAAGTTACGAAATCATAGAGGTCTAAACATGAGAAAAAATGAAGAAACTATGTGTAGCACAAATCATACACAAATTGTTGGTTTAGATTGAATATATGACCACTTTGGAAGAATTCGCATGTGTCTAAACTCCAAATCACTATTCCCATGGGTTCTTGATGTGGTTGAATAAAACTTAGGTGTATTTGTGGTAACCTGGTAGTATAGCAGTAAAGAAGAGTCTTTAAGAGGATGTTATGTGTTAATATAAACCAAACTATTAAAGAATATGTTGGAAGTGCTAATCTATAGTGCTTGTATCCCAATTTATGAATGTTTCTAGGTGAAGGAAACACGATAGAAGACACATTCCTCTATGGTCAATCATGAATTGCCCATTGTTACTGGATGTGGTTTTCAATGTTGGAATAATGTAGAACCCTATTGAAAAACGTTGTTCTATTCCATGTGTGCTATATATGTGTATAAAGGGATTCCTCGGTGTGCAAAATCTCATTCCATAAATAAAGTGAAAATATGAAGTATGCATTGTGGTCAAGATGTAAAATTTTAATTCCTTTGACTAGGAAGGTGGAATTAAAAATTAGTTTTTTGTAATAGTACATTAAAATATGTAACATATATTCACACTATTTAGTGTTACTGATGATTTTTTGTTCTTTGGGTAGGAAGGAGAAACAAACAATATTTTTTATTACGGGTTTTTGAAATGTTATGTGATGTCTAATAGTCTATTGATTTGTTGTCTAATCATAGAATCTACAAAGATTCCACCCACACTATGCTTCTATGATTACGTGCAGGAGTGGTGGGAAATGGAAAGGGATTACCCTCCTCATCCAAGGGATTTTCTTTTAAAGAAACTATCAATGGAAACACATTTGTAGTTGTGTGAATTGATTTACCCAATGTGTATATCGTGGATAAATCAAAGGAGGTGCTAGTTCTAGTGGTAATAAAGGAGATATATTTTTACCTCTTTTCATACTATGAATCCAAGGTAGTAATTTGTTGGTTTAATGTGTTTTTTTTCCTTCTATGTTAGATTTTTACTAGTTCCTCTATTCAAATTACACAAATAATTGTGAGGTATCTCTTGTTTCCAATGTTTTTTATTATTCAATTTCACACTCTTGTTTATTACCAATTTTCAAGGAGTGTCCTTGGTCCTAGGGAATATTAGATATGTTTTTTAGTCCCTATTTCCCAAATTTAACCCATCAAGTATATCCATAACCAAAATGATTGTATGGTATGTCTCCTTATTCTACAATCCATTTTTTGGAGTTTTTAATTTTTTAAGATAGCGGGAGTGTTTTTGGATGATATTTAAAAATAGATATGGACCAAATTGATCTTGGTAATTCTACATATGTCATATTTGGGTAAATATTGACCCTAGTAAGTGTTTAACAGATAAGTTTATACTTCAAAAAACATGATTTAGATGGATGTGGGAGTTGGATTATAACAATACAACATTTTGGTGTCATTATTTTCACCAAGAAGGACATTAGTTGGATACATGTCCCAAATTATGAGCTTATCTGAAATGAAAGAAAGGCCATAAAATACAATAAAATATATGTCAATCAATTGAGCTACAAGCACTCTAGATAACGAAGAGGAATATAGTGGAGAGAATTAGCATATTATAGATTTAGAGAAGAATATTGATGGTTTTCCTAATGTAGTATGAGGAAACAACACTTTTTATGGTTGATAGAGAAGATGATAAGAGTTTTGTGAGGATAGTAGTTTCTATTGAATCCCTACATTGGGGGATAAAGAAAACACATGAGTATAACAAATACAATTTCAATAAGGAATTATATCTCATTCAAACCCTAACCTTTGTATTTATGACTTACCATCTCTCACATTGGACCCTTCTCTAGGTCTATGGCATGAGGTCAAAAATATGAAAAGAGAAAAAAGTAGGATCAAGGACTATTTTTCAATGGTGCACCAATGAAATTTACACTAATATGTATTATTAACATCTGTTTATTGAATGTAGAGAGGATAATGTTCCCAAATCTTATATAATTCTCTCGTAGTATTGGTATAACATAACATATTTTATTTATTGTGAATATGAAGTTATGATTTTCTTTTCCAAGAAAAAAAAACTAATTAAATGGAATATCCTAGATTTCATACTAAATATCTCACTAGACAATTCTTAAATTCCTCCATGCTATATAGTATGAAAATATTGGCTAGGAAATATATTATGTTATGTTTAATTTAAAAGGCTCAAAAAATTATTTATTTATTTTGGGTAAACAATGACCATCAATTTCAAAATTTTCAAAATTAATAGGATAACAAAATTTGGATTGCTGATTATAGAAATTTATAACAAACACATTGTAACACTCTTAAAAATCAAAATCAGGTTAACTTTGAATTTCATTGTAATAAAATAAATGTGTCTTAACTAACTCATAAAAGAAAGATATGATCAAGAAAAGTCACACATGAAGCAAGGATGCGTGGCAACGTAGTCCCTGTCGGGTTGCATTGGGATAAGAAAAAGAAGTAGAGGCAAATGGAAACTACAGCGAAGATGTGGCAAGCAACATGAATCATAGGTGGTATCGATGCAGTAAATGACATGTGGCCTATAGAGCCCCATTTATTTTTTGAATGTATATAACAAAATAGAATTTGTGCATAGTGGAAGAAAAAGAATTATGACAACACAAATATGAAAGTAGATTAAAAATAAGTTTAGTTCGAAAGATATTAAATAAGTTACAAGTTCTTGGAATTTTAACTGCATTTTTCATATAGACTACTGAAAGATAAAAATGTATGAGCACATAAATTTAAAAGGAGATAAAAAAATAGTTTTATTTGAAATATATCAAAAAATAAAAGTCTGTTACAAATGTGTTTGTCATATAGATTGGGATTAGGGATCCCGTGGACCATAAGAGAAATATGTACAAGAAATAGGACTGTAAAAAGAAGAATTGGGAGATGGTAGGGTGCAATACCTGCAAAAAAAATAACTTGAAAGGTATCAGTGTTTGGCTAGACATTTCTATTTAAAAAAGTGGAATAACTAGGTTGATAAACAAAGTAGGATGCGGTCAATAGTCTTATAGTGATGGTACATATGAGCCGTTTTTCTATTTGCTTATGGCTGTTGTTTAATCGATGTCGTCGATGGCTGTTGCAATCGTGGAAACTACATGTTGCCTTTCGTCAGTGACCTGCTTCAATTCTCTTTCAAGCCATTCTTCAATGTAGCTTCTCATTGGGGCGACATTGATTTCATTCCGGATTTTTATGTTGAAAAGTTCGTTTTCTAATTCCCCGAAGTCAACAGAAAGATTACGCAGAGCCCGATCAATTTCCTCATTTTGTACTGAATAATCGACTAGTCAGTCATTGACGTGATCTTGACCATATTCAAGGATGCTATAAAAATTTTCCAAATATAATGCCTTAAACATATCAACATGTTTATTGAAGTCTTTCCTAGTTTAGGGAAAGGAGTTGACGATTAAGTTGAGGTCTTGGAAGTCATTGGTCCTTCCGCCTAAGTTTATTCTGGACATCCTTGTGAATAATTTGTCTTTATTTGATATGGCTTCTTCACATGACTGAACAATGATATGCGGGTTCTTCACTTTTTCTTTCCAGCATGCATTTAATTGACTGATCTAGTTTTTGGATGGAAGATCTTTTTGTCTTCTTTTTGTTTCTATCATGTTGTTGACAATGGTGTCAAAAGGAAGGAACATCTTTAAATAGAAATTTTCTTCATATTTTAACTCGGCCAAAAAATGTTCGAGAAAACTATGTGCCATGGCTCCAAGGGAAGTGATGGTTTGTGATGTTTCCCATGCCTCAGTAACCAATTCCATTATTTTCTTGATATTATTCTCCACATATCCTCTACAGGATGCGAGGAGGCTGGAGGATCCTTTTAAGTTGGTTGTAGGGGTGGCAGGAATGGCTATTTCCAAAGGATTGGAAAGCAATGGCATAGGAATCACAGCCTCTTCAAATCATATACAAACTATTGATTCATACTGAATAGATTACTACTTTGAAATAAGTCTCATGTGTCTAACTCGAAATCATTATTCACACATGGGTTCTTGATGTGGGTTAATAAAAATTAATAGTCTTTGTGGAAACCTGGTAGTATAAAAGTAAATAAGAGTAAAGAAGAGCCTTTAAGAGGATGTTTGGTGTTAGTATAGAATAAATTTTTAAAGAAGATGTTGGAAATGCTAATGTCTAGTGCTTGTATCCCTATTTATGAAATTTTCTAGGTGGAGGAAACAAAGTTAGAAGAAAAATTCCTCTATGGTGAGTGATGAATTTTCCATTGTTTACTACATGCGGTTTTCAATGTTGGAATAATGTAGAACCCTAGAGAAAAATGTTGTTCTATGCCATATGTGCTATAGATGTGTGTATAGGTATTCCCCAGTGTGAAAAATCTCATTTTATAATTAAAGTGAAAATATGAAGTATGCATTGTGGTCAAGACAAAAACCTCCTTGTTGTGGGAACTAAAATGTAGGAATACAAGATTGGACTTTCCATGAATGATATTCCATGCCTGAAATAGAGCACCGTAGATACCTTTATGGTACATCTTATGATAAACCTTGTGTAATAGACATTGCAGATCTCATTCCATAGTGTGTATAATAGATAGACAATGATGATAGTAGAAAATGCTTGACTTGGACTATGTCGAAGGGTCCACTCGAGTGCTAGTGGTCATTATTTGTGGAGTATTAAGCACACATGATTATGTTGAATTTTTATATATGAGATGATATTTATAATGCAAGGTATAAATATATATAATAAATAAGAAGTTATTTATTATCCAAGGGACACATCATTTCATGGATGGTCACAATATGTTCTCTATATATGGAACACTCATCATTGTAATAATACATCATATCACACATCATCTCATATAAAAAAATTCAACATGGTGTCATAGTGGGACTATGATTGACACCCTCACAGAAGGGCCCAGGAAAATGAAAGAGAATGGTTTTCTTTGTCGAATACTTTAAGAGTAGTATGAGACGTTTTTACTAAGGATTTGCACGATGATCATCGTTGTCTAAAAGTTTACATTTTCAGTTATTGCACTAGCCGAATGAGACCAATTGTTCTAGATTCCACAAGCAAAAGATTCTTGAAATTAGAGTGGAGTATGGCATTTCCCCCTGATTCAAAATTTCGAAGAGCGGAAACTATGATTGCCCAACCGGTTTCTGTGGATGAAGCTTGGGAATGGCTAGCACCATATATAACTGGGTTAACATTATACAATGATCAGGGACAAAGGATTCTATATCGGGAGCCTATCAATGTCAAGGATATAATAGAGGCAGTGTATTAGTGGGATACTCTTCTGTATCAAGATATTTTGAAGACAGGATTTAGTCCATGACCTAGAAGTCCCACTCAAAGTTGGGCAGATTACTAGAAACTTTTGGAGCATGTAAGCAATCTAGGGATGCCCAGAGACCCATCTTCTCGTGGTTCAGTTTTTGTTAGAAAAACGAGATTAACTGCATGGAAACCAATAGTCACAATAAATTGCACGCTATACTTTTCTGAGATATTTTCCTTAAGGGGAATCAATGTGACTCTAACCCTTGGAAAAAAATATCACTACAGAATACAGGGGGGAATTCTTTTTGCTAGTGGAATTAGCCCTCAATGTAATCAAACAACACATGTATATTCATTGACAAAAGAGAATGGATTGTGTATTTCTTTGAACAATGGTATATTCTCTTTGTACGTTTTCTTTGGTGCATTACATTTAGATTATGTGAGAGCCAATCTAGATGAATTCCAATTGTGGATATGCAGTTTCACCTAGTACGTGAATATGTTAAGATGCAGAGAGGATATATTAGACTTCAGTACATTTCTACTGATGAGTTGATAATAGATATTTTGACCAAGACATTGTCTAGAGAAAAGTTTGTGTACTTCTAGGAAAAGCTTGGTTTGGTAGAGAATGTCTCCCTTGCTGAGAGGGAGTGTTGATTTTTTAGGTAGCATCATGAGACATTCTCCCCGGAGGGTGTTGTGTGTATTAGTAGGAGCGAATGTGGACTTCACATTGACGTTCCTCAAAAGGTCATGCGAAGGAGCCAAGACATTTGTTTCATGAGGAATTCTCAATATCTGGGGGGACATTGGATCCATGAGGGAACCTAAATGTGAACTAGATAAGATGTTGGTTCCATGAGGGAACCTCGATATGTGTTATACATGTGTTCCATGAGGGAGCCATGAGATGTCTAGTATGAACACATTTCATGAGTGAAGCCCGAGGATAGAAACTTCAGGATATTTATGTGTCCAATATACATTCATATACCCAAGGATAAAAGGACCAAGATAGACCCGTCAGACATAAAGGGTACATTTGTGGGGTATAGTGAGTCTTGAAAGGTATATCATATCTACATCCCTGGTGAGAGACAGATTGATGTGAGAAAATACGTTACCTTTTAGGAGGAGGTATCCTTCATGCGATCCAGAGGATATCACATGGATATTGATAGTATGATATAGGAAGAGATAGTGACTTGTCCCCCTAACCCTACAATAGTTCATAGGGAGACAATTGATCCTATTTATCCAATTGATCCCGTTGATATTGTAGCTCTAGTTGATGTTCTTAGAAATATTGCTGCAGGTCGGAAGAGATCTGCATGGGCTCTTCAGATTCTGTAGGAGGAATAAGGACATGTAGCTCCTCATGGTACCTTCTGAGAAAGAAAGAGACTTCAAATATATCTGTGCTATGTCACAACTATGAGACACGTCATTGATTCTGAGCCTTCCTATTATGAGAAGGCATCTAGTCAGCCAATATGGAGAGATGACATGATGGAAGAGTATCAGTCCATCATGAAGAACGATGTGAGCAATATTGTTTTGAGACCCGAGGGGAAGTTTGTAGTGACGTCCAAGTGGATCTATAAGATCAAACACATAGCTGACGAAAGCATCGAGAAGGAAAAAATTATATTTTTTGCTAGAGGATTCTCTCAAGTGGAGGGAATAGATTATGAGGAGACATTTGATCTTGTTTCTCAATACACTTCTATACAGACGATTATTTCCCTTACAACATCCATGGGTTGGAGACTACATCAAATTGATGTGAAGACATCCTTTATCAAGGGAGATATTTTGGAAGAAGTATAGAACGAGCAACCACATGGTTTCATGATACATGAGAAGGAGTCTCATGCGTGAAAGTTGAAGAAAGCCCTGTATGGACTCAAGCATGTATTTGAGGATTGATGGACACTTGATGATTTTGGGCTTCAACAAAAATTTTGTTGATCCAAACCTGTACTACAATATTGTTAATCATGAGTCCCTGATTTTGGTCCTCTACATTGATGATTTATTCCTCACTGGTACAAAGAGCCTTATTGTTGAATGCAAGTATGCGTTGGCCTCTAAGTTTGAGATGAAGGACCTTGGTATGATGCACTACTTCTTAGGACTTGAGGTGTGGAAAAGAATTGATGATATCTTTCTAAGTGAGCATAAGTACAAAGTTGATATATTGAAGAAGTTTGGGATGTTGAATTGTAAGCCAATGGATACACTGATGGTGACGAATCTGAAGAAGTTGAGTGTGTCTTCTTATTATTTTGATGAGATTGATACAACCCTATACATACAATTGATTTCATCATTGGTGTATCTGGTTAACAATAGACCAAATATTTGTTATGTAGTGAGTGCATTTAGCCAGTTTATGAGTCTGTCGAGACAAACACACTCAATTGTTGTAAAGCATGTGTTGAGATACCTGCGAGGCACAATTGGAAATGATATGAGATATAATTCCAGTATTGACATGATATTGCAGGGATATAATGACTCTGATTGGGAAAGGAGTCTAGTATATAGGAAGAGCGCCTCCAAGTGTTGCTTCAATTTGGGATCTTCCATGGTTTCTTGGTGTAGTATGAAACAAACTTATGTGGTTTTGAGCACCAGATAATCGAAGTACATTGCATTGAGTGTGGCAGTTTTTGAAGTAGTGTGGATTCACAAGATCCTTGCATATTTATTTGGACATGTGCTAGATTCGACCATTATTCATTGTGATAACTAGAGTTCTGTGAATCTCTCAAACAATCCAGTGGTTCATGACAAATCGAAACACATTGAGATCAAGTACCATTACATCTATGACATGGTGCAAAGGAAGGAAGTATTGGTGTAGTACATTCCTATAGATGAGAAGGTTGTTGATGTTGTTACCAAACCCGTTACCAAGATGAAGTTCAAGTACTTCCGTGAAAAAATTGGTGTGGTAGAGAATGCCTCCCTTGCTGAGAGGGAGTGTTGATATTTGCAACTTCTTGAAACATTGTTCAGATCATACCCCTCTATGACCAAGTTGAACTGATATATGAGGACACTTATCTGAGAGGGATAAGCGGGTTTGGGATTATATTCCAATCTCCCTTGTGGAGATCACATGAGGAAACGTCCCTTGTGGAGAGCACATGAGGACATGTTAAGGGAGTTTCCTTGACATCACACACTATGGGTAATTTACCTTAGTGTTTCTAGAGGATGTAGCCTCTAGAAGTCCAGATCATACTCCTATGTGACTTGGTTGAGTTGATTCGTGAGGACACTTATCTGAGAGAGATAAGTGGTTTTGGGTTTATAGCCCAACGTCTCTTGTGGAGAGCACATCAGGACATGTCCCTTGTGGAAACACATTAGGACACATCAAGGAAGTTGACCTTGACATCTCACACATAGGGAGTTGACCCTAGTGTTTCTAGAGGGAGTAGCCTCTAGAAGTCCACATGGTAGTTCCATGTGTGACAAACCTTTTGCTATTATGATGGTTGTGTACCACTGGCAGAGATTGTGTGTCTTTTAATAGTAGTTGTGTGCTACTACATTGGTTGTGTACCACTGGTAGTGACTGTGTGTCACTGTACAGTAGTTGTGTGCTACTAGCAGTGGTTGTTTACCACTGAACAATAGTTTTGTACTACTATGGATTAACACAGTCATTTTCTATTAGATGGCATTGTAGTAGTTGTATGCTACTAGTTGATTGTCATGGAGATTACCATATCACTTGGAGTAGTTGTGTGTTTCTTGATCATAAATATTGTGATGGACGATTCGAGCTACCGATGGCATGGTATTAGCTGTGTGATACTAGTTGATTACACGATAGTCAATGGACTACTAGATGAAGACATCATTGAAATGCACCTCCCTAGCTAAGAGGGAGTGTTGATGTTTCAGCATCGGGTGAACCTTCTCCTAGATTGGGCCGCAAACTAAGGTAGATAGGATACATTTATCACAAATATTTACTTATGGTAAATGGGCCTAGGTGTAGTCCTTCCTTGATCATGACAAGGAATAATATGTAATCGAGGTTCTTTCCATGTGTCAATTAGCATAGGGATGGCATTCACTCATAGGTGTGTACCTGTGGTGAAGGACCCTAGTGTGGTCTTTGTCCTAGCAATGGTGATTTGGCAACGAATGATAATTACTCAAGATGCTATATGTTATCACATGCACACCGAAAGTGATTCTGATCTCATAGAGAGTCAATTGTCTCATAGGGAGAGTCGCAGAAGGAGTTTCCCCTTGGTTCAGGTGGGAGAGAGACATCTCCCAAGATTGACAAACAAGTATCATGGGTCTAGGGTGAAGTTTGTATACTTCAGAGAGAAGCATTGGCATGATAAATAATTTCTCCCTCGTTGAGAGGGAGTGTTGATGTTTGGACAACATTGAGAATAAATTCTTCCAAATATAAATATGACATGATATTTATAATATAGGGTATAAGTATATATATTAAATAAGTAGTTATTTATTATCCAAGAGATGCATCCTTTCATGGATGGTCACCATATGTTCTCTATATATGGAACACCCATCATTTTAAAAATACATCATATCACACATCATCTCATATATAAAAATTCAACAGATTATAGGGGCTAAATTTCGCAAATGGGCTAATTGTCTATGGTTTTTACGAAAAAAAAATATTTGCAAGTTTCATTTTTTTTCTAAAAACAATTCACCCAAATTCCATAGAATAAAATCATTTTAAGGACTAGTAAGATTAGCCCATGTTTCTACATTTTAATATAAATTTTCATCCTTAAAATTATCCATGATAGTAAGACTACGAATAATCACAGTTGTGATACATTGAGGAATCGAGGTATGCCCTCAAATAGTATGTGGGATGTACTATAGGAGATATACTAAGGAAAAAAATTTCTTAATTGTAAAATAACGTTAAGGAGATGGTGTTTCTATAAAAAGAAGATTAGTGTTGTTATCGTTATGCTTGGAGTGTTGAACGCTTAGGAGAGGTATCTTGTTAAGTGACAAAACCTGTCACTGATGAGAAACAATTGTTGGAGTAACTGATATCTACCAAAATGTAGTAGCTAGGTCTTGGTACTGGTGAATCCCATGATGTGGTACAATATACTTGTGCACTTTAGGATTTGGTTTAGATGCTTTATTTTTCATTGTGGTAATCATTGAGAGCGTGAAGGAGGGCATGGTATACACGGATGGAGAGAGAGGAAAATGAGAGAAAAGGAATGAGGATAGTTTAAGGAAATGAAAATGTGTTAGGGTGGAAGTATAAGAATGAGACTAGATTTGTTGGGGGCATTCAGAAGAGAGTGACTAAATGTCTTGTGTGGATGTGATGTAAAATTAACAAAGATAAGCATATTTAAGAGGTGATAAGTATTGCAATGGGTGTTATATAGTGTGTTTCATTGATATTGGTATTGGTATGTTATTCCTAGAAGTAATTCAGAACATTCAAGGGGAGAGACATTGCAATCTGGTGTGCGTTGAAAAGAACCTATGCAAAAGGTGATTGTATAACATTTATGTATGAGGGAATCAGGGTCATCTTGTTGTACCCAGTCCAACTAATAAGGAGACAGGTGTGAGGTGATTGGAAGTTGTAGATTCTTAACAAAAATATGGGAAATGAGATTCTCTTGGTTGTCTTTATTTAGGATTAGGGTAGAGAGTTGATCTTTGATTTGACAATTTTGAGTAAAAGGGATATTTGAAGATGGTGTAAAATGTTCTTTAGTCATTACGAATAAGGATGGATCAACTTTTGTAGGTTTGGGAATTGAATACAGATAGATCTACTTTTGTAGGTTTAAGAAGAGAGACGATCTCAGGTTGGGGAGAAGAATCAATGATTAGGGATGTATTAAAATACTTAGGGGTTTTCTCCTAAATTTACAATGTTTTGGATGTGTCTTTACGTTGTAAAATATTGTAGTTTGCAACATCAAAGTATGGAGTTATTTGATAATGACAATATGCATAATATTCAAATTTTATATATATATATGAATGATTTAAAGGGATGTTATTGATCTTTATTTGATATTAAAGTAACATCAATATTTCATTTAATATTAAAAGTAATAATCTTCATTTGTTATAATGTGTTATAATAATGTCAAAATTAGAATTACTTGATAAGAGGTGTTCATTATTAACATAACATTGATATTTCATTTAATATTAGAAGTAATAATCTTCATTTATTATAATGTGTTATAATAATGTTAAAATTAGAATTACTTGATAAGAGATGTTAATTATTGTTAATTATTAGATAATAAGTTCTTATAAGATTATATTCATTTTAAAAAAATTAAAAATAAAATTAAAAAAATATGTTTTTATATTAATTATTTTAAAAGACATAAAAATATTATGTTATTTTAAAAGACATAAAAATATTGTGAAGGTTGGGATTTCAAAATTTTATAAAAAAATATTTTTAAGTAAATTATTATTGAAAACAATGTTGGGATTTCAAAATTACAATTTATGACATCAAATTTGACAATTTCAATGTTCATTTTGATAACAACTTTGCAATTAATTCTTCAAATTTCAATCTCTAATATTTTTATAAAAAATAATTAAAACAATAAAAAAAAAATTTCATTATATTATTAATGTTTCTCAGATTAAATATTAAAACCAACATAAATTGATTTTAACTGGAGTTCTACCAAAGGATCAAAACTTCCTTGAAGTGTAAACTATCTTTTTTCACTATGGTAATATATATATCATTTAACAAAAGATTAAAACCTGCATATACAATTATCATTTACTAAAAAAAAATTAATATTATTTAAAGCTGAGATATGTCAGCTTTGAATTTAGGTAGAATCACAACCTAAATACTGACTGTAAAATGTAAAATGCTGCTCTCAACCCAATACTGACTGTATCTCATCATCTATTGCAAAATCATTCATGCAAAGTGACAAGCGTGTACTGTCATTTATGTCCTCCTCCGAAATGGTTATGCCACCAGAGTTTTCAAACCTATTCTCTGCGACGGATACGGAAGTGCGTGACGTCGGCGACTGAGTGCGTGGCGTCGGCGACGGCGGGGA
>JASDQU011379041.1:0-23975 GCA_032191745.1 Picea mariana | reverse complement strand
TAAAAAAAAATAAAATATATATATATATATATATATAAACCAAAAAAGCGTTCTGGCTCCCACGAAAGTCCACACTTGATCTCATCCTGACCCAGAACCCTCCACAGCGATAGATAATCCCGAAAAGTTGCTGAGACGAAAGACCTTAGTTTCCAGTTCAGCGAGTCATACTCCCCTTCATAAGTCTCCTTCCTTTTCTGGAGAACCGGATAACTTACAAAATCTTGATCTTAGTTCGCCACGAAACCTTGTTAGAATCCGGTCTGAAACTTTTGTGTCTAAGCTCATCTTTGACCCAACTGCGTTGCAACCCCGAACCCCCGAAGTCTTGTCTCCCACGACCAAACTACAAACAACTACCTCAGCACCGCTCAGTCCTTCATCGACTTCGTCTTCCGCCGCTACCTCTCCAACCACCCAGGTTGTTGTCTCACTTCCTCCGCCCGTCATGGCAGCTCGATATGCCCCTTTAGTGTTGGCTGCACCACTGCATGCCATGCCCCAAGACTACCAGACTAGACTCCCACAGTTCGATGCAACCAGAACATTAAACGCCCAACAACATGTAGATAAAATGAATGACTACTTGGATTTACAAGAAGTCGACGAAGTCGACGTTCAGATGAGACTGTTCGCCCAGAGTCTGACAGGGGACGTCAATAAATGGTTCAAAGCTTTACCCGTCGCATCAATCCCTGACCTTGTCGCGTTCCAAAGAAGTTTTCTTGATAGATGGGAGGTAAAGAAAAACCCTCTCCAGATACTGTTAGAATACGAGAGTATAAAAAGAAATCAAGGTGAAAGTGTTCAAGATTATTGGACACGTTTTAACAATTTGTATAATGCAATCCCAACTGAGATCAAACCTCCCCAAGGTTTGGCATTGATTAAATTCCTTGACGGATTCGATGCTGACATGTCTTACCAATTAAGAGAAAGAAATGCTGCCACCCTTGAAGACATGCAGAAAAGCGCTATTAGTGTGGAGGCTAATTTGTTGGCAAAAAGGGCGCGTCAAAGAACATAAAGGAGAGTCACGATCAAAGAGGAACCTTCCACGTCAAACACTGATTCCAAATTGGATTCTGTGGTCAGATCGTTGGAATTATTGTTAGAAAGAACGAGTATTTCAGACAGAAATCCTCCGAGAGACAACCCACCTACCCCTCAGATTCGAAATCCCAATTTTAAAAGAAACCCTCCTCAAATCAGGCAAAGAGATCCAAGAGACCCAAGAGACCCAAGAGATCAAAGAGATCAGAGAGGTCCTGATCAGCCGATTAGGACTCCTCTGCAAGAAAACTGCGCTGACGAAGGGGGGGGGGGGAAATAATTGAGGAATTGGAGGATACTCATATCAACCTCATGGGCATTCACGATAATGAGGCCGTCTTCCTTACTCAAGAGGAGCAGGAACTCTTTTTTCTAAATCAAATGAAGGTAAGTGAGGAGGTCGGGGATGAAAGACAACAGGCTTCTGAGAACGCTATTTTGGAGGGGCACCGTCAGTACAATCTGCGAAGTAAGAAGACAGAAGAAAATTCCTCTAAAAGGACGACCGAAACGCAGAAGGTGGCTGAGGCTGAGAAGACCCTTGAGAAGACCACTGTTGAAAAGGCTTCTGAGAAATATAAAACTGATGCTCCGATGAAGAAAAACATCACCATACTGAAAAGACAGGCACAGCCTGAAATTTCACCTGTTAATCCACCTAGTACTTCTGAGCGGAAAAATATGGTGGACCAACCAGAATCGATAAGTCAGAACCAAACATCTGCACCTTTTAGCCTAGAGGCAGAATTAGCAAAAATTAAAATTCCCGTCCCACTGACAGAGTTGACAAGCAGAGGCGGTTATCGTTCACAGGTACTAAAAGCGTTAGCCATTGAACCAGACATAGGCACCAAGGCCTTGACTATCGGATCAGTGACTCATTATGACACTGTGAACCTCGCTGATGATCGTCCTGAACTCCTTTTTGGACCTGAAGTAGACGGTCGAGACGATACCGGTGATGTAGCTCCCTTTTACATCAGTTTGAACATACACGATTTGATATTGCATAATGCCATGTTGGATTCCGGTGCCTCACATAATCTAATGCCTAAAGCAGTAATGGAAAAACTGGGATTGGAGGTCACTAGGCCTTACAAAGATCTACACTCGTTTGACTCTAGCAAAGTCAAATGTATCGGTCTGATTAAGGACCTCCGCATCACCCTGGTTCAGATCCCTTAAAAAAGCATGGTTATGGACGTGGTAGTTGCGGACATCCCGCCAAAATATGGTATGTTGCTATCCCGCTCTTGGGGAGCTAAGTTGAAAGGAACCCTGCAGCTGGATATGTCTTATGCCACTATACCAGTGTTCGGACAACAGAGGAGATTATACAGAGAAACACTAATGAAGTATATGGTCAGCAGTAAAGAAAAACCTCACAATTACCCCTTTTACTCTGCTCACTCTGATACGAAAGAGCAAGATACTCAGCTGATAGAAGATGTAGCTAGTCAAGATGAAGCTCCAAAAAGTGGTGAGGTAGCAAAGATGGAAAATGTGATCACTGAAGATTTCCCCGCTGATTTCTGGAGTATGGATTTCGATGGAGCTGTGAGTAAAGAAGGAGCAGGAGCTAGAGTCTGGTTGCATAATCATAAAAAAATGTATTCAGAAAATCATTCCTATAAGTTAAATTTCCACTGCACTAACAACGCTGCAGAGTATGAAGCATTGATGCTCGTTTTGAAGTTGCTGAAAAAAGTTGGTGCTAAGCAAATAATGGTAAGGGGTGACTCTGAATTAATAATTAAACAAATTAAAGGTGAATATGCCGCTAAACACCCACGCCTTAGAGCCTACAGGAATGTTGTTCTTGATGCTTTGAAGTGTTTTAATGAGGTTGACTTGCAGGTAATGCCGAGAGGACAGAATATTCTGGCCGATGGGTTAGCTACATCAGCGGCTTCCTGCAAGATTCCCTTCCGACAGAATCGCCTATACATGGTTGAAGTGAAATGCAGACCGACAGTGCCCGATAATATCAGGTACTGGCAAGTGTTTGGAAATGACGATCAGATAGAGGACTTTCTGCAATGCAAGAACGATTTTGAATATACAAACATAGATGTAGAAAATGAAAAAGAGAATGTAAATAATTCTGAATTTGAAGTAGATAGCGTGAATATTGTAAATACGGTGGATACACAAGATACAGTAGATTCAGGAGAGTTAAGCGATGACGAAATAGATGCCGATGTTTTACAATTAAAAAGCAATGTTTTACCTAGAGGTCTTGTCCCGTTAGAAGATCTGTTTGACAATGATGATGTAGCTAAGAAACCAAAAATAGAAGCCCATGGGMAAGAGGTAGAGGACTGCAATATAGGAACTGAAGAGAAACCTAAGATGGTTAAACTGTCTAAATCTTTACCCCTAGAACAAAAGCTTAAGTACATTGAGCTATTCAAGGAATATTCTGACGTTTTTGCCTGGAGCTATGAAGATTTGAAAGCCTATGACACTAGCATTATACAACACAGGATTCCCATAAAGGAGGACCAGAAACCATTTAGGCAGAAACTTAGGAGAATAAATCCCAAGTTGCTCCCCTTGATAGAAAAAGAGATTAAGAAAATGTATGATGCCAAGATCATAGTCCCACTACGTTTCTCTAAGTGGGTTTCTAATTTAGTCCCTAATCGCAAGAAAACTGGGGAAATCCGACTCTGTATAGATTTCCGGAATCTGAACAAAGCATCCTTGAAGGATAACTACCCCTTGCCTAAAATGGATCACCTCCTGCAAAGAGTGGTCGGGTCTAGTCGAATTTTTCTGTTGGATGGTTTCTCAGGCTACAACCAGGTCCTAGTTCACCCAGACGATCAAGAGAAAACCGCTTTCACCACACCATGGGGCACTTTCATGTATGTGAAAATGCCCTTTGGTCTGATGAACGCAGGAGATACCTTCCAGAGGGCAATGGATATCGCCTTCGTTGAAGAATTAGGTAAGTTTATCGTCGTTTATTTGGATGATGTGACTGTATTCTCCCAATCTGATGATGAACACCTGCGGCACCTTAGACGAGTTTTCAAAAAGTGTAGAAGGTTCAGAATTTCATTAAATCCCAAGAAGTGTCTTTTTGGGTTAGAAGAGGGTAAACTGTTGGGACATATCATCTCTAAAGAGGGAATTAGAATCGACCCCAGCAGAATTGAGGCCATACTAAAGTTAGAACACCCAAGAAACCTCAAAGAACTACAATCTTTTATAGGACAAATTAACTTTCTTCGAAGATTCATTCCTAATCTGGCCGAGCTCCTCCGAAACATCACAAACATGCTAAAAAAGGAAGCCAAAATAAAATGGGATCCTGAGTCCAGACAATCCTTCGAACAGGTAAAACGAGCACTTATTAAAGCTCCAGTTTTAATTAGTCCCGATTTCACTAAAGATTTCTATCTTTTTTCTTTTGCCTCGGAACATACTATAACAACTGTATTACTGCAGAAGAACGGTGAAGGGTATGAACAACCCATAGCTTTCTTCAGCAAAGCTCTAAGAGACGCTGCACTAAACTATAATATCATGGAGAAGTAGGCTTTTGCTTTAGTAAAGGCTATAAAGGACTTCAGGGTCTATATTCTTCATTCACATGTCATAGCATATGTTCCAAACGCGGTAGTAAAAGATATCTTGACACAAGACAACCCCGATGGGAGAAGGGGAAAGTGGATTGCAGTTATTCTAGTATACGACATAGAAATTAAGTCCACAAAACTGATCAAAGGCCAAGGTCTTGCCAAATTGATGGCTGAATCTAACTTTCAGGCTCTTGACATTAATTTTCTAGACGTGGCAAATGAGCAGGGTGAGATGGCGACTCCAAACGTTAAAGAGGTTTTTCTAAACTCTCCATGGTATGCAGACCTTATTTTTTTTTTACAAAATTTATAAACTCCCCCTGGTTTAACCGAAACTAAAGCTAGATTTTTAAAGTTGAAAGCTTTGAAATTCTGTATTCTAGAAGGAAATTTGTATTGGAAAGACCCTGCAGGTATTCTTTTAAATTGCTTGCTCAAAGATGAAGCTGACAAAGTGTTGCAGGAGTTTCATGTAGGTGAATGTGGTGGCCATTTAAACTAGAAGGTTACAGCCAAAAAAATACTCAGAGCTGGATTTTACTGGCCCACCCTGTTTGCAGATGTCCATAAGAAAGTAACAGCATGTCACCAGTGTCAGTTGTTTGGGGGTAAAAGGAAACTCCTTCCTCTACCTCTTAAACCAATTTCAGTTGAGGCTCCGTTCTAGCAATGGGGACTCGATTTCATTGGAGAAATACACCCTCCATCTTCGGGCCAAAATAGGTGGATTCTTACGGCCACTGATTATTTTACCAAATGGATCGAGGCTGTACCAAGCAGGCAAGCCAGTGACACTGTTATTATTAAATTTCTTGAAAATAATATTTTATCTCGTTTTAGTTGTCCTAGAAAGATCATTACTGACAATGCAGCTGCCTTTCGGTCGAAGAAACTCATTGACTTCTGCAGTCGTTACCACATTGTCTTGGGGCATTCCACTGCCTACTACCCTCAGGGGAATGGGTTGGCAGAATCCTCAAACAAGACTTTGGTCAATATCATCAAGAAAACGTTGCAGGAGAATAAAAAATCATGGCATGATAAGTTGGTATTTGCTTTATGGGCATATAGACTGACCATCAAAAGGTCAATTGGTATGTCACCATACCAACTGGTTTACGGTACAGAGGCTGTGTTCCCAACTTCTTTGGGAGTCCCTCTCATGAAGTTACTTCAAGAGATGCAAGCTGAACCAAATGACTCCCAGAGACGAATCAATCAGTTGATTCATTTGCAGCAGACTAGAGAGGATGTTTTCAATAAAACACAGGTCATCCAAGAGAACATTAAGAAGATCTTTGACAAACGAACCAAGGAGGATGATTTTGAGTTGGGAGACCTGGTGTTGAGATGGGATGCCAGGATCGAAGACAAGGGGAAGCATGAGAAATTTGATCATCTATGGACAGGGCCCTACATGATCCAAGCTTTCAGAGGAAACAACGCCTTTTTGTTAAACAATGCCGATGGGTCAGATCTGCCAGGAGCACCCGTGAATGACAGAATGCTGAAAAATTATGTCCCTCCTCAGTAAGGGAATTGAAGAAATCACTCTCCATTATACATACTGTTTTAATTTTCAGTCTTTACTTGCATTTTTCTGAGTGAAGGACGGCGGTCAGTTTGTTGAAGCCCGAAGGGAAGGCCCTAAGCTGCTGATCAATGTTTTTCGAAGTGTTCCTGAGAATAATACCAGATAAGGCTACTAGACAGATTGGTTCAGGATGACAGGAAACTGGATTCTTGGCACTTAACAGGGCAAGTACCATCCCCATGTGGAGCCGCCTGTTATCACCCCATAAATTATGGGAATCAACTTATGACTTGGATATTATGGATATTATCTGTATCTAGTGTTTTTATTGGAAAATTGATTTTCACTTTGCAAAAAGAAAGAAAAAGAAAAGAAAAAGAAAAGAAAAGAAAAGAGGGCAAAAAGAATTGAAACAAAGCCCCATGCAATAACAGTGACTTGGTCATACCTTTTAAGCATGATCGAGTCCTTTTAAATTTTCAATGTTGATAGGCTAGTGAATGCATCTGATCAGACTGTCTAATCCTAGTCAGATACCTCATAGGTTAGAGCTAGTGAATACATCTGATCAGACCATCTAATCCTGGTCAGATAGCCCCTAGGGTAGAATTAGTGAATAAGTCTGACCAGACTGTCTAATCCTGGTCAGAGGTCTCTTAGGAAAAATAATGTCTTAACCCAACAGTCTAACCTGGGTTATTTGTCTCGTGAAAGTAGGCTAGAATGTAGACTAATTGCTTAGCCTGCCTTGCCCAAACAAAACCCACTCGAAGAAAGTGCTACATCAAGTTTTTCCTTGCCTTGGGATAGTTGGAACAAGGTCCCTTCAGTGGTGTCTATGACAAAATTGAATAAAACCCATGAGAAAGCGCTAATCCTAAGTTTTTCCTACACATGACATTTGCTTCTCCCGACCTATGCTTCGTGCACCTTTCAATGGTCCAGATCACAGTGCTTGGATCAACGGTTCATATAGCATTCCGGACCCCCCGCCCGTTCTGCCTTTAACGGAAAGGGGGGGGTCCGAAATCGACGATAATCTTTGCGCAGATCTGGATGATCCAGAACAGAGCACGCAAATCCACGGCCCACATTGGATTTTGGACCACCCCTCCATTCTGCCTTTAATGGAAGGGGGGGGGGGTCCGGAATTGGTTATAACGCAGGCGCAGATCTGAACGGCTCTAAGCGGAGCACTCAAATCGACGATCCACATTGGATTACGGACCCCCCCCGTCGTTCTGCCTTTAATGGAGGGGGGGGGTCCGGAATTGGTATTAAAGAGCGAGCTAAGATCTGCGGTCAGAAATCCAGCGCGTAGATCAATGGATCACGATGGATTCCGGACCCCCCTTGGTGTTCTGCTTTTAATCAAAGGGGGGGGTCCGGAATGAATATTCCTTACGGAGTGCCCTCTGGGTACTTGTGTCATTGTTTTATTGGTTCATAGGTCCCATCCTCCACATGCTGTCTGACACCCCGTCGCCCCTGGACGTCATCCTCCACTAAGTCCACTTGTCCCACTTGCTCCCAGGTTGAAGTCCCATCCCATAACTACTGTCAGTCCACGTTGTCAATACCATAACCCCCTTCATTCATGGAAAACCTCCTTTGGCGACTTTTACCCCCAATCACAAACCTCCACGTCAGTCGTCCGTATACTCTGGTCACCGTCACCTGCCATATCACCCCAAGAGGCCCGTTGTCCATTAATAACTGGATAACATACCCGTTGTCACACTGATCCTTTTCCCGCGTCCAACCGACCCATTTTTGAATAAAACTACCGTTCTCCTTTGTATTCGTTATTCATCCGTCGCACCAGAAACCTCCTTTTCCTCCATTGCTCCCACATCGTTTTCACCTATAGTCAGTCGACCCCACTAACGTATTGTTTGTTGCAGGTACAGTTGCCGAAATGGTATCTAGGACGAAGCAAATTGAAGAGGAAGAGAATCCGTTCATTCCTCCTTCGGTTGACCTGGATAAAATCCCTTTGGTCGACAAAGATCGCTTGATAGCGGACACTATATGCAGTTTTGACTTCTCTGATCTGCAGTCATAGCTCCGGGAAGTCTTCCTGGACCAGAGTGACCAGATTGGGCTCTGGGAGTCCAATTTGCCCTTATATCTGTTCCCCCAAATTCACCATTTTCCCGAGTTTTCCCTCCACTGCCAGGCCCACTACGTCCCCGACCAGAAAGCCATCATTTCTTCATCTGGAGACGTCCTTTTCTTCATCACCCCTGAAGATATCGACCAGATGTTACAAATTACCCGAGCAGAATTTACGTCCCCATTCAACTTAGAAATCCTCACCGAGCTTTACCAGAAAATAAATTTCCCTTAGAGAGCTCATATTTTCGAGCTTTTTCTCCCCACTTCCGCTCCACTTCCGTCCACGAATCCCCCGTACCCTTCTTCCATGTTTTCCACCAAAGGAAATCAGATCATTTCTTCTCTGTGTGCCCTGCTTGGGTACTATTCTGATCAATGGGTAGATGAGCCCATCCAGGGTTTTCTATCTATCTTCTCGAACGATGAACAACCGACCACGCAGTTCGACTACAACACCTTCTTGGCCCATAATATCCATGAGCAGTTCGTCAATTTCACCACAGAAGGCATGTTTAGGTAGTCATCCATTCTGGCTTACATGTTCGTCTATTTCCAAGCCGACAGGTTCAATTTCTCCATGCAGAAGATGGACGCTGATGGGAAGCCCCAGTCAGTCACAGCGTGGACTTCTCTCCTGAAACATAATTCTGCCGAATACGATTTCACAACATTCATTGACCAGTTTTACCACCCCGTGGTAAGTATGTTGCGTGGCATGCCAGAGCCACGAATAAATGATGAAGTCCATAGAATCCTGCATCTCTACGACAACGTTCAGACATGAGACTGGTATTTATGCCAGAATCACACAAAAAGTAGAGTCTTTGGATGTGAATTGGCGCCTTATAAACTGCCGCGTTATGTACCGGTAAGGGTTTTCGCATTAGAATATATAAGGCAGATTATGAATTTTGATGATATTCATTTTGTTTCTCTTAAGGAAAAACAACAATTGAGAATCAAGGGACAAATTGGTCCTTTCATCTGCAATAACCGAGGTGCAGAGGAAGAAGCAGATCGAATTTTGAAGGAGATGAAATTCTCTACGAGTTTCATCTGGCACTATGATCCCCACGGGATCATTTCAGATATGAGGGTAAAAAACAAAAATGCCCCGTATGCTCACGAGCCCAAGCCAGAGATTGAGAAATTTGCGAATCAGACAGTCTGGCTGCCTGACACTTTGCTGGACTTGGAAGAGCTGGGGCCCTCAACAAGTGCGCTACCCGCTACAACACCTCAGGTCCTCAAGGAGAAGAGACCCCGACAGGAGACCTCTCCTCCTGTAACAGAGGTGTCATCGGAGGAATTCCAAATTCACTCCAAGAAGCCGAAGACGGTCTCAACGCCCGACACCACAGTAGAAGCTACCAGAGTAACCACCACTGGGGCCAAGCAATTCACTTTACCTTTCGGCTCTAATCAGCTTAAGGAAGTAACAAAAGCATTAAAATCAACAGATTCTCCCTTGGATACTCCGCCAAGAAAGACTGGGCCCAAGTTGGGAATTTTTGAAAAATATGACTCGATAAAAAAGAAGAACCAGACGCTCACCATCAACACTTATGCACAGTTCCAGAAGCAATCATCCATAGCCTAGTATAGAATTCTTTCGGCATTTGATACAGAGAAGGGTAGGATGCATATGGCGTTCCTCCAAGCACTAGTGCCTGATCCCAAGGTGATATCTGATTACAGGAGGGCCACATTTGAGTTTCAAGCAAAAGCTGTGCATCCGGCAGATCAGATGGATCTGCACAAGCAGACTGGGGAGATGATTTTACACACTTTATCCCAAGCTTCAACTTCTGCATCAAAGTTTGTGGTAGCTTTGAGCAATTCCCAGAGCCAACTGAAGATAGAAAAAATATCTTCCTTCGCGAAAGGCAACAGAATAGAGACGTTGGAGGAGCTGGTCCTCAAGATCGGTTATGACCCAACGAACGTCAAGGCTTCCGAAGAGATGATTAAAAAGAAAAATGCTGACATCGCCTCACTGAGAAAACAACTAAATCTCCCTCCAAGAAAGGACCCACAGGCAAAGGAAATAGCTGAAAAGGAAAGCGAAAGAGATGAGATGCTGAAATTACTCATGGATCAGAATGCTCAACTAAAGGAGATGGAGACTGAGATGGAAAAATTGCTAAAGGAGAAAGAGCAGGCAAAGCCAATGGAGGGAATTCCATTGAGTGCCATCCCTATTGCAGGACTCAGCACAACAACATTGACAATGATTCCATCTGTAACAACAGTGCCCCTACCAGAAGGAGCAACAGACCTGGCCAAGTCTATGGAGAGAATGAACCTACAAGAGTTAGATATCAGCAGGCTTAAGAAAGAAGTGGAGAATCTCCAAGAGCTAAAGACTTATTTCTAGACAAGTCTGTCCAAAGAGAAGCAGGTAAATGAGCAAATCAGGAAGGAGTTACAGCAGCTCCAGAAACAGACAATGGCAGGGAAAAATTTGGCAGAGGTGAAAGAGATTGTATGGACTGATATTTCCAAGTCTATAAACGAAATCTGGCCAATGGTTCAAATCATGTTTGAACAAAACGAGTTGCTCGAGAGGAGCAAGCAGGCAGTGGAGAAAATCAGAACGGAGCTGGGAGACATGCCAACAGAAGCTAATGAAATCATAAGGTTCTTGAATTCCAAGACCCGGGAGGAACTCGAAGAATTGAAAATTGAAGACAGGACAGAGACTATATTAGAGGTGAAAAGAGTTCTAACCAAAAGAGGGCTCATGCTTCAGCTTGAGGAAAAAATTCAAATCATGGATCAAGGAGTGCATAAGTTTTTCCATAAGATAGATTCTCTGCAAAAGAAAGGCCTGCCTGGTATGAAGGTCATTAACGACAAGTTAATGACACTCCTTGATTATAAGAAAAGGTTGACGGAAGTGTCTAAGGACATTTCTAAATTTGCAGGAATACAGAGAAGCATCACAGGAAAAACATTCATGGATGCTTTGCAGTTGGATATTAGTATCCAACATGAGATTAAACACATTTTCATCATCAAGCCCACATTTGCTAAGTACACGGACATGGATGAAGTGTACCGGATATCTCTTAATGTCAGAGTGCCAGGTCATATCATATGGGAAGAGCTGTGTGATTTACTAGATTAGCTGATGAGCTGTCGCATCCAGTCACCCGTCCTGTCAGAAGAGGTTGCGGAGACACCTCGCCAACGGCCTATCCCTAGAAATCAGCATCTTGTTGCATTGAGTCATCAAAACAGTTTTGTTTAGTTTAGTTAGTTAGTCTAAAAATAGCATGAGCACGTCCTGATCAGTTGTGACAGAAGCATTTGTATTTTGTATTATAAATACTTCAGTTTCCGAAGTATTGAGGGTTGTTGATTCGCACACCCTATTGCTATCAGACTGTATCATTTTTGAAAAGATTCACCATTAATAAAGAAGAGGCATTTTACAGGATTCTTGCATATGTTCACTCGTGATGTGATTTTCTTGGTCAAAACGTTTTCCTTTCTCTGTATTCATTTTGTTTTCTAAAATCTGATCTTTATGAATAGCGTTATTTTGCAGGATTTATCTCTGATACCCTGTTTTCGATTCTAAAATATTTAAATGTTTATCTTCCAATATCTTCAATTAAGAAATTCTTAACTGCTTGTTAATTGAAGTTATTTTCCTCATCTGTTCTTCCATTCATCATTTTAATTACTAAAAGATCCAGTGAATGTATTACCTCGCCCTGTGAAAATCTTCTTTGGCGTTTATGGTTATTTCTCAGATTTGACTAAACACAGACTCCATAGCCCAATGGATGTGTTGTTTGTCTCAACCAACTTTAAAAACCCTTTACAACAAAACCAACAATTCTTTTAACTAGCCTAATATCTGAAATTAAAACAAAGCTAAATCATATAGAGAGATCCCTCTCTGAAGCTGGAAGGGCTAGATCCCAGCTTTAAAAGCGGTTGGTTAAGGTTACCTTAGTAGATTTMTTMTTTTTTCMACCTCTAGGAAATTTACCAAGTGCTAACATAAATGGCGACTCCACTGGGGAAAGAACTAAATTGACAATCTCACGACTTCTTTCCCCCAAAGAAAGTTTGAYTCTGAGAAGAAWGTAATGTTTARAGGTTGATCAAATCTGTACATATTATTTTCAGACTCTATCTTTGAACCTTTTGTTCCTCTATGACTGTCCCTGTAGCGGTACAACCTAATATCGAGCCCGGACTATCGAATCAAACRCATATCGCGTCAAACCTTTTTGACATAATCCTCCAAACTGCCAATAACCGGGAAGAACTCGAACGTTTGTGGGCAGCCATTGAACATGACATATTTACTCAGGGACAATTGGAAGCTAGACGACGTCAACATAGAAATCTCCCTTAGTTTTCCCTCACCATAAAATTAAAAAAATAAAATATATATATATATATATATATATATATATATATATAAACCAAAAAAGAGTTCTGGCTCCCACAAAAGTCCACACTCGATCTCATCTTGACCCAAAACCCTCCACAGCGATAGATAATCCCGAAAAGTTGCTGAGATGAAAGACCTTAGTTTTCAGTTCAGCGAGTCATACTCCCCTTCATAAGTCTCCTTCCTTTTCTGGAGAACCGGATAACTTACAAAATCTTGATCTTAGTTCCCCACGAAACCTTGTTAGAACCCGGTCTGAAACTTTTGTGTCTAAGCTCATCTTTGACCCAACTGCGTTGCAACCCCGAACCCCCGAAATCTTGTCTCCCACGACCAAACTACAAACAACTACCTCAGCACTGCCCAGTCCTTCATCGACTTCGTCTTCCGCCGCTACCTCTCCAACCACCCAGGTTGTTGTCCCACTTCCTCCGCCCGTCATGGCAGCTCGATATGCCCCTTTGGTGTTGGCTGCACCACTGCATGCCATGCCCCAATACTACCAGACTAGACTCCCACAGTTCGATGCAACCAGAACATTAAACGCCCAACAACATGTAGATAAAATGAATGACTACTTGGATTTACAAGAAGTCGACGAAGTCGATGTTCAGATGAGACTGTTCGCCCAGAGTCTGACAGGGGACGTCAATAAATGGTTCAAAGCCTTACCCGCCGCATCAATCCCTGACCTTGTCACGTTCGAAAGAAGTTTTCTTGACAGATGGGAGGTAAAGAAAAACCCTCTCCAGATACTGTTAGAATACGAGAATATAAAAAGAAATCAAGGTGAAAGTGTCCAAGATTATTGCACACATTTTAACAATTTGTATAATGCAATCCCAACTGAGATCAAACCTCCCCAAGGTTTGGCATTGATTAAATTCCCTGACGGATTCGATGTTGACATTTCTTACCAATTAAGAGAAAGAAATGCTGCCACCCTTGAAGACATGTAGAAAAGCGCTATTAGTGTGGAGGCTAATTTGTTGGCAAAAAGGGCACGTCAAAGAACAGAAAGGAGAGTCACGATCAAAGAAGAACCTTCCATGTCAAACACTGATTCCAAATTGGATTCTGTGGTTAGATCGTTGGAATTATTGTTATAAAGAACGAGTATTTCAGACAGAAATCCTCCGAGAGACAACCCACCTGCCCCTCAGATTCGAAACCCCAATTTTAGAAGAAACCCTCCTCAAATCAGGCAAAGAGATCCAAGAGATCCAAGAGACCCAAGAGATCAAAGATATCAGAGAGGTCCTGATCAGCCGATTAGGCCTACCCTGTAAGAAAACTACGCTGACGAGGGGGGGGAAATAATTGAGGAATTGGAGGATACTCATATCAACCTCATGGGCATTCACGATAATGAGGCCGTCTTCCTTACTCAAGAGGAGCAGGAACTCTTTCTGCTAAATCAAACGAAGGTAAGTGAGGAGGCCGAGGATGAAAGACAACATGCTTCTGAGAACGCTATTTTGGAGGGGCACTGTCAATACAATTTGCGAAGTAAGAAGACAGAAGGAAATTCCTCTAAAAGGACGACCGAAACGCAGAAGGTGGCTGAGGCTGAAAAGACCCTCGAGAAGACCACTGCTGAAAAGGCTTTTGAGAAAGATAAAACTGATGCTCCGATGAAGAAAAACATCACCATACTAAAAAGACAGGCACAACCCAAAATTTCGCCTATTAATCCACCCAGTACTTATGAGCGGAAAAATATGGTGGACCAACCAGAATCGATAAGTCAGAACCGAACACCTGCACCTTTTAGCCTGGAGGCGGAATTAGCAAAAATTAAAATTTCCGTCCCACTGATAGAGTTGATAAGCAGAGGAGGTTATCGTTCATAGGTACTAAAAGCGTTATCCATTGAACCAGACATAGGCACCAAGGCCTTGACTATCAGATCAGTGACTCATTCTGACACTATGAACCTCGCTGATGATCGTCCTGAACTCCTTTTTGGACCTGAAGTAGACGGTCGAGACGATACCGGTGATGTAGCTCCCTTTTAGATCAGTTTGAACATACACGATTTGATATTGCATAACACAATGTTGGATTCCGGTGCCTCACATAATCTAATGCCTAAAGCAGTAATGGAAAAACTGGGATTGGAGGTCACTAGGCCTTACAAAGATCTACACTCATTTGACTCCAGCAAAGTCAAATGTATCGGTCTGATTAAGGACCTCTGCATCACCCTGGTTCAGATCCCTTCAAAAAGCATGGTTATGGACGTGGTATTTGCGGACATCCCGCCAAAATATGGTATGTTGCTATCCCACTCTTGGGGAGCTAAGTTGAAAGGAACCCTGCAGCTGGATATGTCTTACGCCACTATATTAGTGTTCGGACAACAGAGGAGATTATACAGAGAAACACTAATGAAGTATATGGTTAACAGTAAAAAACAACCTCACAATTACCCCCTTTACTCTGCTCACTCTGATTTAGATTCGTTCATCTTGTACAATGATGGTGATACGGAAGAGAAAGATACTCAGCTGATAGAAGATGTAGCTAGTCAAGATGAAGCTCCAGAAAGTGGTGAGGTAGCAAAGATGGAAAATGTGATCACTGAAGATTTCTCCGCTGATTTCTGGAGTATGGATTTCAATGGAGCTGTGAGTAAAGAAGGAGCAGGAGCTTGAGTCTGGTTGCATAATCATAAAAAAAGGTATTCAGAAAATCATTCCTATAAGTTAAATTTCCACTGCACTAACAACGTTGCCGAGTATGAAGCATTGATGCTCGGTCTGAAGTTGCTGAAAAAAGTTGGTGCTAAGAAAATAATGGTAAGGGGTGACTCTGAATTAATAATTAAACATATTAAAGGTGAATATGCCGCTAAACACCCACACCTTAGAGCCTACAGGAATGCTGTTCTTGATGCTTTGAAGTGTTTTAATGAGGTTGGCTTGCAGGTATTGCCGAGAGGACAGAATATTCTGGCCGATGGGTTAGCTACATCAGCGACTTTCTGCAAGATTCCTTTCCGACAGACTCGCTCATACACGGTTGAAGTGAAATGCAGACCGACAGTGCCCGATAATATCAGGTACTGGCAAGTGTTTGGAAATGACGATCAGATAGAGGACTTTCTGCAATGCAAGAACGATTTTGAATGTACAAACATAGATGTAGAAAATGAAAAAGAGAATGTAAATAATTCTGAATTTGAAGTAGATAGCATGAATATTGTAAATACGGTGGATACACAAGATACAGTAGATTCAGGAGAGTTAAGCGATGATGAAATAGATGCCGATGTTTTACAATTAAAAAGCAATGTTTTACCTAGAGGTCTTGTCCTATTAGAAGATCTGTTTGACAATGATGATGTAGCTAAGAAACCAAAAATAGAAGCCCATGGGCAAGAGGTAGAGGACTGCAATATAGGAACTGAAGAGAAACCTAAGATGGTTAAACTGTCCAAATCTTTACCCCCAGAACAAAAGCTTAAGTATATTGAGATATTCAAGGAATATTCTGACGTTTTTGCCTGGAGCTATGAAGATTTGAAAGCCTATGACACCAGCATTATACAACACAGGATTCCCATAAAGGAGGACTAGAAACCATTTAGGCAGAAACTTAGGAGGATAAATCCCAAGTTGCTCCCCTTGATAGAAAAAGAGATTAAGAAAATGTATGATGCCAAGATCATAGTCCCACTACGTTTCTCGAAGTGGGTTTCTAATTTAGTCCCTACTCGCAAGAAAACTGGGGAAATCCGAATCTGTATAGATTTTCGGAATCTGAACAAAGCGTCCTTGAAGGATAACTACCCCTTGCCTAAAATGGATCACCTCCTGCAAAGAGTGGTCGGGTCTAGTCGAATTTCTCTATTGGATGGTTTCTCAGGCTACAACCAGGTCCTAGTTCACCCAAACGATCAAGAGAAAACTGCTTTCACCACACCATGGGGCACTTTCATGTATGTGAAGATGCCCTTTGGTCTGATGAACGCAGGAGCTACCTTCCAGAGGGCAATGGATATCGCCTTCGTTGAAGAATCAGGTAAGTTTATCATCGTTTATTTGGATGATGTGACTGTATTATCCCAATCTGATGATGAACACCTGCGGCATCTTAGACGAGTTTTCGAAAAGTGTAGAAGGTTCGGGATTTCATTAAATCCCAAGAAGTGTCTTTTTGGGTTAGAAGAGGGTAAACTGTTGGGACATATCATCTCTAAAGAGGGAATCAGAATTGACCCCAGTAGAATTGAGGCCATACTAAAGTTAGAACACCCAAGAAACCTCAAAGAACTACAGTATTTTATAGGGCAAATTAACTTTCTTCGAAGATTCATTCCTAATCTGGTCAAGCTCCTCCGAAACATAAAAAACATGCTAAAAAAGGACGCCAAAATAAAATGGGATCCTGACTCTAGACAATCCTTCGAACAGGTAAAACGAGCACTTACTGAAGCTCCAGTTTTAATTAGTCCCGATTTCACTAAAGATTTCTATCTTTTTTCTTTTGCCTCGGAACATAGTATAACAACTGTATTACTGCAGAAGAACGGTGAAGGGTATGAACAACCCATAGCTTTCTTCAGCAAAGCTCTAAGAGAGGCTGCACTAAACTATAATATCATGGAGAAGCAGGCTTTTTCTTTAGTAAAGGCTATAAAGGACTTCAGGGTCTATATTCTTCATTCACATGTCATAGCATATGTTCCAAACGCGGTAGTAAAATATATCTTGACACAAGACAACCCCGATGGGAGAAGGGGAAAGTGGATTGCAGTTATTCTAGAATACGACATAGAAATTAAGCCCACAAAACTGATCAAAGGCCAAGGTCTTGCCAAATTGATGGCTGAATCTAACTTTTAGGCTCTTGAGATTAATTTTCTAGACGTGGCAGATGAGCAGGGTAAGATGGCGACTCCAAACATTAAAGAGGTTTTTCTAAACTCTCCATGGTATGCAGACCTTTTTTTTGTTTTACAAAATTTACAAGCTCCCCCTGGTTTAACCAAAACTAAAGCTAGATTTTTAAAGTTGAAAGCTTTGAAATTCTGTATTCTAGAAGGAAATTTGTATTGGAAAGACCCTGCAGGTATTCTTTTAAATTGCTTGCTCAAAGATGAAGCTGACAAAGTGTTGCAGGAGTTTCATGTAGGTGAATGTGGTGGCCATTTAAACTGGAAGGTTACAACCAACAAAATACTCAGAGATGAATTTTACTGGCCCACCCTGTTTGCAGATGTCCATCAGAAAGTAACAACATGTCACCAGTGTCAGCTGTTTGGGGGTAAAAGGAAACTCCTTCCTCTACCTCTTAAACCAATTTCAGTTGAGGCTCCGTTCCAGCAATGGGGACTCGATTTCATTGGAGAAATACACTCTCCATCTTCGGGCCAACATAGGTGGATTCTTACGGCCACTGATTATTTTACCAAATGGATTGAGGCTGTACCAAGCAGGCAAGCCACTGACGCTGTTATTATTAAATTTCTTGAAAATAATATTTTATCTCGTTTTGGTTGTCCTAGAAAGATCATTAATGACAATGCAGTTGCCTTTCGGTCGAAGAAACTAATTGACTTCTGCAGTCGTTACCACATTGGCTTGGGGCATTCCACTGCCTACTACCCTCAGGGGAATGGGTTGGCAGAATCCTCAAACAAGACTTTGGTCAATATCATCAAGAAAACGTTGCAGAAGAATAAAAAATCATGGCATGATAAGCTGGTATTTGCTTTATGGGCAGATAGGCTGACCACCAAAAGGTCAATTGGTATGTCACCATACCAACTGGTTTACTGTACAGAGGCTGTGTTCCCAACTTCTTTGGGAGTCCCTGTCATGAAGTTACTTCAAGAGATGCAAGCTGAACCAAATGACTCCCAGAGACGAATCAATCAGTTGATTCATTTGCAGCAGACTAGAGAGGATGTTTTCAATAAAACACAGGTCATCCAAGAGAACATTAAGAAGATATTTGACAAACGAACCAAGGAGGATGATTTTGAGTTGGGAGACATGGTGTTGAGATGGGATGCGAGGAACGAAGACAAGGGGAAGCATGGGAAATTTGATCATCTATGGACAGGGCCCTACATGATCCAAGCTTTCATAGGAAACAACCCCTTTTTGTTAAACAATGCTGATGGGTCAGATCTTCCAGGAGCACCTGTGAATGGCAGAATGTTGAAACATTATGTCCCTCCTCAGTAAGGGAATTGAAGAAATCACTCTCCATTGTACATACCGTTTTAATTTTCAGTCTTTACTTGCATTTTTCTGAGTGAAGGACGACGGTCAGTTTATTGAAGCCCGAAGGGAAGGCCCTAAGCTGCTGATCAATGTTTTTCGAAGTGTTCCTGAGAATAATACCAGATAAGGCTACTAGACAGATTGGTTCAGGATGACAGGAAACTGGATTCTTGGCACTTAGCAGGGCAAGTACCATCCCCATGTAGAGCCACCTGTTATCACCCCATAAATTATGGGAATCAACTTATGACTTGGATATTATGGATATTATCTGTATCTAGTGTTTTTATTGGAAAATTGATTTTCATTTTGCAAAAAGAAAGAAAAAGAAAATAAAAAGAAAAGAAAAGAGGGAAAAAAGAATTGAAACAAAGCCCCATGCAATAACAGTGACTTGGTCATACCTTTCAAGCATGATCGAGTCCTTTTAAATTTTCAATGTTGATAGGCTAGTGAATGCATCTGATCAGACTATCTAATCCTGGTCAGATACCTCATAGGTTAGAGCTAGTGAATACATCTGATCAGATCATCTAATCCTGGTCAGATAGCCCCTAGGGTAAAATTAGTGAATAAGTCTGACCAGACTGTCTAATTCTGGTCAGATATCCCTTAGGAAAAAAATGTCTTAACCCAACAGTCTAACCTGGGTTATTTGTTTCATGAAAGTAGGTTAGAATGTAGACTAATTGCTTGGTCTGCCTTGCCCAAACAAAACCCACTCGAAGAAAGTGCTACATCAAGTTTTTCCTTACCTTAGGATAGTTGGAACAAGGTCCCCTTGGTGGTGTCTATGACAAAATTGAATAAAACCCATGAGAAAGCACTAATCCTAAGTTTTGCCTACACATGAAATTTGCCGCTCTCGACCTATGCTTCATGCACCTTTCAATGGTCCAGATCACAACGCTTGGATCAACGGTTCATATAGCATTCCGGACCCCCCCGCCCGTTCTGCCTTTAACAGAAAGGGGGGGGGGGTCCAAAATCGGCGATAATATTTGCACAGATCTGGACGATCTAGAACAGAGCACGCAAATCCACGGCCCACATTGGATTTCGGACCCCCCCTCCATTTTGCCTTTAATAGAAGGTGGGGGGGGTCCAGAATTGGTTATAACGCAGGCACAGATCTGAACGGCTCTAAGAGGAGCACTCAAATCGATGATCCACATTGGATTCCGGACCCCCCCCTCCGTTCTACCTTTAATGGAGGGGGGGGGGTCCGGAATTGGTATTAAAGAGCGAGCTAAGATTTGCAGTCAGAAATCCAGCGCGCAGATCAATGGATCACGATGGATTATGGACCCCCCTTGGTTTTCTGCTTTTAATCAAAGGGGGGTGGTCCGGAATGAATATTCCTTACGGAGGCCCCTCTGGGTACTTGTGTCATTGTTCTATTGGTTCATAGGTCCCATCCTCCACATGCTGTCTGACACCCCGTCGCCCTCTGGACGTCATCCTCCACTAAGTCCACTTGTCCCACTTTCTCCCGGGTCAAAGTCCCATCCCATAACTGCTGTCAGTCCACGTTGTCAGTACCATAACCCCCTTCATTCATGGACAACCTCCTTTGGCGACTTTTACCCCCATTCACAAACCTCCACGTCAGTCGTCCGTATAATCTGGTCACCGTCATCTGCCATATCACCCCAAGTGGCCCGTTGTCCATTAATAATTGGATAACATACCCGTTGTCACGCTGACCGTTTTCCCGCGTCCAACCGATCCATTTTTGAATAAAACTACCATTCTCCTTTGTATTCGTTATTTATCTGTCGCGCCAGAAACCTCCTTTTCCTCCATTGCTCCCACATAGTTTTCACCTACAGTCAGTCGACCCCACTAACGTATTGTTTGTTGCAGGTATAGTTGCCGAAATGGTATCTAAGACGAAGCAAACTGAAGAGGAAGAGAATCCGTTCATTCCTCCTCCGGTTGACCTGGATAAAATCCCTCTGGTCGACAAAGATCGCTTGATAGCGGACACTATATGCAGTTTTGACTTCTCTGATCTGCAGTCATGGCTCCGGGAAGTCTTCCTGGACCAGAGTGATGAGATTTGGCTCTGGGAGTCCAATTTTCCCCTATATCTGTTCCCCCAAATTCACCATTTCCCCGAGTTTTCCCTCCACTGCCAGGCCCACTACGTCCCCAACCAGAAAGCCATCGTTTATTCATCTGGAGACGTCATTTTCTTCATCACCTCTGAAGATATCGACCAGATGTTACAAATTACCCGAGCGGAATCTACGTCCCCATTCAACTTAGAAATCCTCACCGAGCTTTACCAGAAAATAACTTTCCCTTAGAGAGCTCATATTTTCGAGCTTTTTCTCCCCACTTCCGCTCCACTCCTGTCCACGAATCCCCCGTACCCTTCTTCCATGTTTTTCACCAAAGGAAACAGATCATTTCTTCTCTGTGTGCCCTGCTTGGGTACTATTCTGATCAATGGGTAGATGAGCCCATCCTGGGTTTTCTATCTATCTTCTCGAACGAAGAACAACTGACCACGCAGTTCGACTACAACACCTTCTTCGCCCATAATATCCATGAGCAGTTCGTCAATTTTGCCACAGAAGGCATGTTTAGGTACTCATCCATTCTGGCTTACATGTTCATCTATTTCCAAGCCGACGGGTTCAATTTCTCCATGCAGAAGATGGATGCCGACGGGAAGCCCCAGCCAGTCACAGTGTGGACTTCTCTCCTGAAACATAATTCTACCGAATAAGATTTCACAACATTCATTGACCAGTTTTACCACCCTGTGGTAAGTATGTTGCGTGGCATGCCAGATCCACGAATAAATGATGAAGTCCAGAGAATCCTGCATCTCTCGGACAACGTTCAGACATGAGACTGGTATTTATGCCAAAATCACACAGAAATCAGAGTCTTTGGATGCGAATTGGTGCTTTATAAACTGCCCCGTTATGTACCGGTAAGGGTTTTCGCATTAGAATATATAAGGCAGATTATGAATTCTGATGATATTCATTTCGTTTCTCTTAAGGAAAAGCAACAATTGAGAATCAAGGGACAAATTGGTCCTTTCATTTGCAATAACTGAGGTGCAGGGGAAGAAGCAGATCAAATTTTGAAGGAGATGAAATTCTCTACGAGTTTCATCTGGCACTATGATCCGCACGGGATCATTTCAGATATGAGGGTAAAAAACAAAAATGCCCTGTATGCTCACGAGCCCAAGCCAGAGATCGAGAAATTTGCGAATCAGACAATCTGGCTGCCTGACACTTTGCTGGACTTGGAACAGTAGGGGCCCTCAACAAGTGCGCTACCCGCTACAACACCTCAGGTCCTCAAGGAGAAGAGACCCTGACATGAGACCTCTCCTCCTGTAACAAAGTTGTCATCAGAGGAATTCCAAATTCACTCCAAGAAGCCGAAGACAGTCTCAACGCTCGACACCACAGTAGAAGCTACCACAGTGACCACCACTGGGGCTAAGCAATTCACTTTACCTTTCAGCTCTAATCAGCTTAAGGAAGTAACAAAAGCATTAAAATCCACGGATTTTCCCTTGGATACTCCGCCAAGCAATACTGGGCCCAAGTTGGTCATTTTTGAAAAATATGACTCGATCAAAAAGAAGAACCAGACGCTCACCAGCAACACTTATGCACAGTTCCAGAAGCAATTATCCACAACCCAGCATAGAATTCTTTCAACATTTGATACAGAGAAGGGTAGGATGCATATGGCGTTCCTCCAAGCACAAGTGCTTGATCTCAAGGTGATATCTGATTACAAGAGGGCCACATTTGAGTTTCAAGCAAAAGATGTGCATCCGACAGATCAGATGGATCTGCACAAGCAGACTGGGGAGATGATTTTCCACACTTTAGCCCAAGCTTCAACTTCTGCATCAAAGTTTCGGGTAGCTTTGAGCAATGCCGAGACCCAACTGAAGATAGAAAAAATATATTCCTTCGCGAAAGACAACAGAATAAAGACGTTGGAGGAGCTGGTCCTCAAGATCGGTTACGACCCGGTGAACGTCAAGACTGTCGAAGAGATGATTAAAAAGAAAAATGCTGACATCGCCTCACTGAGAAAACAACTAAAGCTCCCTCCAACAGAGGACCCACAGGCAAAGGAAATAGCTGAAAAGGAAGGCGAAAAAGATGAGATGCTGAAATTACTCATGGAGCAGAATGCTCAACTAAAGGAGATGGAGACTGAGATGGAAAAATTGCTAAAGGAGAAAGAGCAGGCAAAGCCAATGGAGGGAATTCCATTGAGTGCCATCCCTATTGCAGGACTCAGCACAATAACAGTGACAATGATTCCATCTGTAACAACAGTGCCCCTACCAGAAGGAGCAACAGACCTGGCCAAGTCTATGGAGAGAATGAACCTGCAAGAGTCAGAGATCAGCAGGCTTAAGAAAGAAGTGGAGAATCTCTAAGAGATAAAGACTTCTTTCCAGAAAAGTATGTCCAAAGAGAAGCAGGTGAATGAGCAAATCAGGAAGGAGTTACAACAGCTCCAGAAACAGACAATGGCAGGGAAAACTTTGGCAGAGGTGAAAGAGATTGTATGGACTGATATTTCCAAGTCTATAAACGAAATCTGGCCAATGGTTCAAATCATGTTTGAAAAAAACGAGTTGCTCGAGAGGAGCAAGCAGGCAGTGGAGAAAATTAGAACGGAGTTGGGAGACATGCTAGCACAAGCTAATGAAATCATAAGGTTCTTGAATTCCAAGACCCGGGAGGAACTCGAAGAATTGAAAATTGAAGACAGGACAGAGACTACATTGGAGGTGAAAAGAGTTCTAACCAAAAGAGGGCTCATGCTTCAGCTTGAGGAAAAAATTCAAATCATGGATCAATGAGTGCAGAATTTTTTTCATAAGATAGATGCTCTGCAAAAGAAGGGCTTGCCTGGTATGAAGGTCATTAATGACAAGTTAATGACACTCCCTGATTATAAGAAAAGGTTGATGGAAGTGTCTAAGGACAGTTCTAAATTTGCAGGAATACAGGGAAGCATCACAGGAA
>JASDQU011379040.1:0-23840 GCA_032191745.1 Picea mariana | reverse complement strand
CGAAGGTAACCATAAGGGATGAATACATTCTGACACCGATATTCTCAGTTTTCGATTGAGAATTGTCGATCATGGGGATCGACGGTCCAAGAGATGCATTGGGGCTAGCATACACAAAGTACAACTGGTCGATCATCACGATCTTCCCATCATGAGGAAAACAAAGAGTACGAAATACATATGATACGAATGCAGTCATAGCATAAGTTCAATTGCATCTTAGTAACAAGTTATAGTCAAGGGGCGCATCAACCACCTCTATCATCTTCCCACCTAACTGGACCGGAAAGGTAGGAAGAATACTGTGAGGGTGGAAGGAACGACCGTCAAAAGCAGTCAACATGGTTGGAGACTAAGAAAGAGTCGAAGAGCTGAGCGATTTCCAATAGACCAGGGACATCACACATATTGCAATGCCTTCATCAACAACAATACTCTTGATGGTATACTTCGAGTAACCCACATGGATTTGGAATTCCACATGGTAAGGAAAGTGAGGCTTCACATCTATGACATAAAACTTGATAAATTTCGAGCCACAAGGATCTAGAGCTCCAAATGCAGATAGCAAGACATTCCTCTGTGAAGGACAAGTCTGGAGTACCTCCAGAGCCGACATCGCACAAGGGGTTTGACCCAGGTCCTCAACAATAGAGTATTTTTGGGCGGCTGTAGCATTAGGATTCTGGGCAGATCCCTTGAGTACTCCTTTCAGAATACGAGGTGGGGGATTTGGTTTTTCGATCTATAAGGGCATCTCCAGAGGAGGGAGAGACTCTAGACTAGGTACAGTCTATGGAGATTGGTAATCGCAAGAACGAGTGGCTACATTAACCTCATATTTAACCATATCGATGCATAAACAGTCATCGTCTTGTGTCGGTGGGTTTTGACTCTCACTCACCACATTTCTGGCATTCAAGGAGCTCGAGGCCATGTGTTGGTTATGTGGAAAAGGATTAGTCAGCATGACGGGTGGTAGAGATAAAAACCTCGTAGCTTCCGCAAGTTTTGGGGATAAATGGGTAAGGTGATCGTATGTACAAATCTTATAGCGAAATTTCACCTTCCTCCTTTCTTTCTTTAACATTATTATTCGTCTTACCATTTTCCATGGGTTTATTATTTTTCCCACCCTTATGATTATTATTATGTCCTTTATTTTTATTCCCGCCTGGTTGTTGGTTACCATTCAGGCTGGTCGACTATTACACATAATGTACATTTGCGGACTGAGTGGGATTGGACGACACAGACGAAGCTAGTTTTCCTACAGACTGGTTTAGAGACAACTCTTTCAAATGGTTTGTCACCGAGTTTGCAGATTTCACATTGGCGGAGCCTATAATTCCATCGGCATGAGGCTTAGGCTTTTGTCTAGGGTCATAGTTTGACCTCCGTGTATCCAAAAGAATATTGTATAACATCCTAGACTGAGCATATATAAGATCTAACTGTTGGTCTTTGAAGATCGCTTCTTCCTCAGATGTAACCCGTGATGTAGAAACATCCTTCGAAATATAAGGATGTAGAGACTTAATTAACCACTCTAGTATGAATTCCGGGGGTGTGCAGGTCTTGATCAACCTCTTCTGTCTATGCCACTCCTGGATGTGATCCAATATATGAGTGGCTTTCTCCCGGCGTAAGGTCCACAAAAGTTCTAAGCTAACATCGTAATGAACTAGAAATTGGAAGTGGTTGAGGAATACTAAGACCATCTGACTAAAGGTTCCGTATGCCCCCCTAGGTAGCTCGATATACCATTTTGATGTGACCCCCGCAAGGGTGCGTTGAAACAATATGAACCGAATAGAATAGTCATTAAGGGAATTCAAAGAGTACCACAGGTGAAAAGTAGTAACGTAATCACCATGATCTTCACCATTCTTTCCTTCAAATTTTGGAATATACAAAGGAATCTTGGGGGCCATGTCAGATCACGAAACATATGGTCGTTCATTAACTTAGAGAATTATGGAAGATTGAGCATGGCCAAAAAAGGGAGACGGGGTTGCGACATCTAGCTCTAAGATCCCTGAAAATATTGTTGTTGGGGAATCATAGCCCATCCAGGGTTCTGGTAAACACCATGGCCTTGTCTGGGATTGTAATACCCTCCTTCAAACTGATTCATAAGGGGTTGGTTGGGAACCATTCCAATAGGAATGTTCTGATGAGGGTTGTAAAAACTTCCCCCAGTCGGAGTGGCTCCAGTTTGGGGGTTACTCAAGGTATGAAACTGACCTCCTCTGGGTGTGAATCCATAGGATAAAGGTGGATTCGTCATGCCAAACGTGTTGGTAGGAATCGATACAGAGGAGGTGGGTGTAAAGGATGGACCATAAGCAGTAGATTTTCCGCTAGGTTGGTTACTCCATCCAAAAGTAATAGTATTAGACCTGGGGTTAAAAGGAGGAATGCCTCCAACGATAGGAGTCTTTTGAGGGACATGAGTACCGCCAAATGAGAATGGAGTATGTGGAGGAGTTGTGCCCCCAAGTCCAATTCTAGAATTCGTACTAGCTGCTGAGATGGAGTTTGAAAATTGCAATGTGAAGTTCAACATACCTTAGGAAAAAGGACTAGAGGCCATAGGGATGGAATGAACATTATAGCTAGGTGAGTGACCAAGAGACTCAAAAGGGTTCGTGGCTATAGGTTGAGTATTCACTATAGAATGGGCAGAGGTGATGATAGGCACCTCCAACACTACAACCATTTTGGTTGAAGGTGTCGAAGGGGTACCGTTAACTATAGTAGGTATAGGAGTTGAAGGGATCCCAATCTTGCCAACTCGATTCAATACTCATCCTTGTATGATCACAAGTTTGATAAGTGGAAGTGTGTGTACCATGTTTGAGAAATTTACGCCTTTTAGAAGGAAAAGGCTCAAAATGCGGTGGTAATTGTAACAAGCGGCAAGACTTACGAGGAAGTTGGTTTGCCTCCACGATGACTCAAGACTTGAGATATAAAAAACAAATCATAAGGCCAACTAGTAATCAAAGAGCACACCAAAAATAATCAAACGACCAATATGCACACAAGCATGATAAAGTAGCTGAAAGGGGCCTCCCTCTCTAAAGTAGGTATGCCTCGCCCAAGAGGTGCTTGAGACTCCTCTGCTAAATATTAGAGGTACCAGAATTAGTTATAAGGACCCTCATGGGCTTAACAACCAGTTGGTCGGATCCCTCGGGAGAGGTAATCCTCCATAAAGGTTGTGCGTTGTCTGACCCTTATTTGACCTAGGGTACCTATAGAATAACCCCTGCAAGTAACCTATGTGGGACCTAAGTCAATTAACTAATCAACCACGATATAACTAATGCACAAGAGAATATTCGTAAGTCAAGTCCATCGTATGGGTAGGGTAACAAAGCCCGAAACCTTGAAAGCACCTTCTCTCACAGAGGTAAGGGTACTAGCAAGATCCCCATATACAAATAGATCCCTAGAAATATATTTGATGGTAAGAAGGTATCAGGGGGATATCCCTTCAACCAACCTCACGCGACCTTGTTCTTAACTCTAGTGTAAGCAGAGCCTCCTGATATTACCGATTATACAATGGATTTCTCCAGTCCCTTAGTCAGACACATATGTTGATTTAATAGCCTTGGAGAAGTTTACTCACAAAATCCTATTCCAAGGTTCTAAATCCTAAGCTAGTTTGTGCACCCTAGAAAAATAAAATCGTTACTAATCAATTTTAAATTATAATGTTACTTTTAGTGGCCTTTCTTACTAAAAAAGGCGTGGTCGTGAAACTAGTGATGTTATGATTCAACAGGTAAAATAAATGAATATGAATACAATGCAAAGTCCTAACTTCAATTCCCAATAAATGATATTCTTCTTTCAAAATGCAGTTCTCAATTCAGTTATGCAATTCTAAATAAAATGCAATCTTTCTTTACATGTACTAAGATCAATGATAAAGACTCAAAATATCAAATGCCAACAATGTAAAATGCCTAATATTTTGTATTTTCAATATATAAAAGAATGAAAATGCAAGGACTGAACAACAACTTGATATAAAAACTCTACTGTATGTAAACAAAGACAAACCAAGTAGGGTATCAAGAAGCAAACACCCAACCCAAGATGCAAGGACAATCAAATGAAAATGATGATGAGAGAGGCACTGCCCAAAAATTCAACCAAAGAAAGGTTTTCCGTTAATCCACAAACAATTAACAGTCATAATAGAGACCCAAGAAGACTCAACAATAATCAAAACCTACCTAGCAACCATCAAACCTAGCAAGCAAGGAACAAAGGTTGATGTACATGACTATTCAAAAGAAATGTGCATATATATGCTTCTTGCAAAAGGACAACACACATATGTACGCGACTGTCAAGAAAAAACCTACGTATATGTGTTAAAACAAAGCTAGGCTAAGGAGAAGGCTAAGAAACTCATATTCAGAGTGAACATAGGCTTTCAAGCAGTCATACGAAAAGAAACTCAATATAAACGAGAGAAATCTAAGGAGAAAAACACTCCAAACCCCGAAAAAGAAGATCCAATCCCAGTATGGTCGCCAATTCTGTTACGAGGAAAATAATTCTATGGCTAGGGGTAAACCACAACTGATGGAAATGACTGCATAAATCAAATCTAATCTCAGGTATGCTATATAAATAAGTATGATAGCAAGACAAGATAAAAGGCCTACCTCATCCAGACGTTCGATGAAGTCCATCGTTGAACACTTGAATCAAAGAAATACACCTGCAACTTGTCCTCAACAACCAAGAAACACAAGCATATGGCGATAGTATATAATGTTAGCACATTCAATAGAATAATCCATCAACATTCATAACAACTACTCCCATGGAATAACAATTCAAATATTTGCAAGATATTAATTGGACGAGAAAATAGTATTTCTATTAAAATGTAATCATCAGAAGTGAATGAATTACAAACTTCTGTGTTGGCACGATTCAAAACCGAGAAACTAAGTCCCTTCCGATTGGGCCTCCACCACTTCAATCCTCCACCAAAGGAAATCTCATATAAGAGAGACAATGAGGTCCTCAATCATGTAGGGAAGAGATTGGGGGCTCAACAATGTGTTCAAACTTAAAAGGACAAAGGGATGCAGACTCAATATGAAGTGAATAATTTTTCCAGAGTAACTTTGCTCTCACAGTTGAATTCTTCTCCTCTTTTCCATAGCTCGAATTTGGCCCATTTGTAGCCTTCAAGTGGAACTAAAGGGTTGAGTCGGAATGTTTCCAGTATATGGAAGGCCAAAGATCATGGATCTCGTGACGTGACATGGAAACCCGACACCATTTTTTTTTTTGGGCACGAATAAGGCTGTAGTGGTGCAACCTGCGTATATGCATGATGTACTATAGGTAGGGTGCGTATATGTGGAAAAATAATGTTTTTAGCTTTGGGATTTGCAAAAAGGGACTTCAAGTCTACATAGGGAAATGGAAAAAGGCCTTCTATGCAAGTTTGCATAGGGTGAGGTAAATATTTCTATAACATTCCGTACGATGAGAATGGTTGTTGTTAAGTAATGAGGATTAATTTTAGCACATCTCCCCCAAGTATTTTGTATGTGAATGAAAATTACCATTTAATGAATGACATGCACTGAGTGTAGGAGGGGGAAAGTTTGAAAAATGGGATTGAACCCTAATTAATGATTATCTAGATGCTTATCGGACGAAAAATATGATTTATACACATAATCCTCACATTTACCTAAGCACACTAAAAGTGAAAGAGATGGTGAACAAGAAAAGGAGAGATCCATTCCGTGGAGACACAATGAACTGATTAGCTCATAAAAGCCGAGAATTCCAGTGGTATATCACATATAAATGGCATTCTAAGATTTCCCTGGAGGATACACTTACAAACAAAGTGTGGATGTTTGGGATAGCTAAGGTTGGGTGCATGCACAAAGTATTTGATTTTAAATAAATTGTAGCGTGGTGTGCTAGTAGATTTTATCTCAATCATCGACTGATTAAAGTGAAGGAAAGTGGAAGGAATCATGCCCCTTTGACTCCAAACACCTTTAGAAGGATGTTGCAACTTCCAACACCAAACAAAGTCTCAAACTCTTTGAGGTAGATTCTTTCCTAGAAGCTTTGGGTGGCAGGGTGAGTTTGCTCAAATTGTTTTTGGTCCAACCTTCTCTCAAATCCATGAGCATGAATCAAATTAACATATGCATGTTGGATTATCCATATAGGGATTTCACATGGATTCTTGCATGCCTAATGAGCCAGGATTCAAATACTTGTGTCCCCAGGTATTTCTTGTACATCCTCCATTACTCTGTACAAGTAGGGCTGATATTTTTATTGGGCCTAGATTATCTTGAATAAGATTTCCCACCAACTTTCAAAATTCATTTAGACCAAGGGGTTATTGATGACCTCTTACCTTGTTCTTGCTTTAGTTTGTTGTAACATGTTTGAAGGAATGCCCCAAGGGGCAATGGCGATTTTAATGAGGACCCTGCTCAATTTTGGTACATTGCATTATGGAAGCACAAAGCACCATTCCATTTATATCAAATCCAAGATTCTTTTGTCAAAGAGTGCATAAGTATGCTCACCAAGATAGAACCAACCTGGATAATAGAGGCAACCATAGAATTTCTTATGGGGAAGGGAGGAGGTATATTTGAAGACGAATTCACATACATAAGGCTATTTGGCTTCGAAGGGAAACCCCTTCTTCTTCCCCATCTTGTTTTTGATATATTTCTTGTTTATGAACTATGTAGACAATACAAAATGTGGTTCATGTTTTTCAATAAAAAGAGGAAGTGGAAATTCATCCCCATGCCTTTCAAAATTGTTGATATTTCATTTAAAAGTTCATCTAGTTTGGCTGAGATGGATGGATTCTTTGATTCCTTCAATATGAAAGAGGTTGAAGCATGCAAGGGCTTTGATCTTGAAGGTGTTTTCACTTCTCACATGGTTTCAATCGACTATGGTTCAATTTTTCTAGGTTGGAGGAAATCATAGAGGAATCCAATGATAACAAAGATACAAATGTCGAAGCCAAGGTGGTAGCCACGATAAGTAAACTAATCCTAAGAAGAAGAAGCAAGTTTCACGTGACAAGGAAAATACATGAGCAAGTTCAAACATTGGTGCAAAGAAGGTCCCTCTCCAGGAAGAAACCAAACAACAATAGTAGAAATAGAGGGGAATATCCACAACTAGTGTTGATGGCATTTCTGTTTATCATTCCCATAAGAGTTCTTCTTTCGGTCACAAAAATTAGGAAGCTAACATAGAACTAAGAGAGAATAATAAAGGATGCATGAGGGATGGAGATGATAGGGATCCACCTCGATATAAATTGGAGATAAGCCATATAGTTACTCCTATTCCAAAGAGAAAAATAAATCCAGGTGGAGGTAACACTCAAGACCCTGGGGTTTTGGAAGAACATGTGGCAGATATGGAAGTTGATGAGGTTAATGAAGTGCCTACATGGGCCATAATGCAAATAGATGAGAGTAAGCTAATCACATAGGAGTTGGTCTGGGAGGGACCAACTATTTTTGAGGAAGAGTCTGTGACTCTACATCATGCTAAATATGATAAAAAAATATAGGAAGTTGCAGGTTTAGAGAGTCAATCTGAAAGACAAAAGAGTTATAGGAAATTGGAGATATGATATAGAGGTTAAAGGTTCGAGGCCCTCGGGGGTTCTCAAATTTCATCAAGACATGGGAGAAGCTTTGGATTGCTCAATAACTGAACATGAGATATAAACAATAAGATTTCTGTGGGAGGGATTGTTAGGAGGATTCAGAGGATCCATAGTATTGATTATCATAGGTCGATGTTTCATGTCCATATGGGGATCCATCATTAGGACATATAATCCTAGGTAAAGATAAACCCGAAGAGCATAGATAAATAGTGAACCTACAGGAGGTGGAGAAGTCTAAAGTCTAAGGCCGGCTCTAAAAATCTAGAAGTATTTTAATTCTAAAAAGATTAGGGTTTTAATAAATTATTAATTAAATTGTAAGGTTTATAATTAGTTTTAATACAATTTTAATAAAGATTTATAACATCATACTTAGAACAAATTTTAATTAATGTAATGGTAAGTAATTGTATTAATGTAATGTTAATTAATTGATTATTGATTATATCAATTTATTAATTGTATTAATTTTATTAATGTGATAGTTATTGATTGTTAATGATGTAATGATAAGAATAATTTTTTTTATAATTTATAATTTTATTATTATTATAGGATTAAAGGAGAATGAGAGGGAGGGGTGATAATATTGCAATGTTGTTTTATATTTTCTAAAGCGGGGGGGTGGTGTTTACAAAAAATGGGTGTTTGATTGAAAGGAGGAGGTGAAATGAAAGAACCTAGGTTTTTAGGGTTAGAGTTTAAATTACCTCGTGCATCTGTCTTGGATTAGAGGAATCCAGTTTTTGCTAATTTCTAGGCCATTGTCTTTGTTCAGGTTGTTAGGGTGTTTAAGGATTTCAATAGCTTCTTTGATTCTATGTTTGAAGAAGTGATCTTCCTTGGCTAAATTTTTTGTGTCTTCTAGGCGTATGTGGTGTTTGGATGAAAATGAGTGTCCGGTTAAAGCTGAGGCGTGAGTACATTTGTTTTTGATATCTGCTCCATGTTCTTTGATCCTAATCTGAAATGAACAACCAATTTCCCCTATGTAGCATTTACCACAGAAGCATTCTATTTTGTAAACTCCTTTACATTTCTTATGGTCAGGTTCATCTTTAACAGATTTCATTTTTTGTTTGATGGTTTCTGAGGGTTTAAAGGAGGTCTTAGTTTATTTCTTTCTTAGGACATTGACAATCTTATCAATTATTCCTTGGATATAAGGAAGGTACGCTGTAGTACCGAGGGGTTGATTATTGGGCGGTTTAGGTCCATTACTTTCTCTCTCTAGGGATTTGTTTATCATTTTCTTAATGTCTTTGTCCTTGTAGCCTATGCTCTTGAAAACCCTGGAGAGGTGATATTTTTCTTGAACTAGGTTATCGTCATCGAGAATTCTTAAGGCCCTCGTGGCTAGAGTGTTGAGGATGCCTAACTTCTGGGTTGAGTGGTGATGAGAGCTAGCATGAAGGTAGTTTTCTCTGTGGGTCTTTTTCCTATAGATTTTATGTCCAAGATTACCGTCTTCTTTCCTTTTGATTAGTACGTCTAAGAAGGGCATTTTCCTCAAATTTCATTGTGAATTTGATGTATTTAGAAATATTGTTGAGATGTTGGAAGAATTTCTCTAGTTCTTCTTTACCGTGGAGTCAAAGTACGTTGATATCATCAACGAATCTCTTCCATCTTAATGGTTCAAGAGGAAAGGAATCTAAGGCTTTTTTCTCGAAATTTTCCATGAAAAGATTGACGACAATGGAAGAAAGTGAAAAACTCATAAATATGTTAATCCTATTATTAAAAATCAACCATAACCATTTTTAAAAATGGAAAAATATTTATAGATTTAAAAAAAAATCAATTTAATAAAAAATTTATTTACAAAATTATAAGAACTTTAGAAATCTAAAAAAAAAAATGATTTAAGTCAATAACCTTGGACTTACGATCGATCGCTATATATCTGGCCGGAGGCGGAGGCAGGTATAATAAAAGGTTGCAACTCATTGCCATGTCTCACTTCGAAAAATAATTTTGATATCTAAAAGAATTTAATTTCGAACAACTAGAGACGAGCACAACTCATCCCTATGCCCCGAAATATAAAAATAGGATTTAAAAATATTGTAATTGTTTTAACTATCAACCCACGATCGTCTCAATGCACGGGAGTCTTTAAAATACTTGAAAACTCTAACTATCTTTTAAGTTTAGTGCTTGAATTTCATACTTCAACATAATAAACAAAATTGAAAATGTTTTAAACATGGCCTATGAAGTTTAGTGCTTGAATTTCATACTTCAACATAATAAAAAAATGTGTAAATGTTTTAAAATTTTATTTTCCAAACATGGCCTATGAATTGACATGTATAAAGTAATTAAAAATAAAATATAATATTTGATTAAAATAATTAATAAAAGAAACATTTATTCAAAGAAAATTTAAATAAAAACTTCACCCAATATGGCAATTTTTTTTAAATATATAAAATAAATTAGATTACATTATTTTAAGGCTGGGCCATGAGAGAATTGGTAATTCACCCCAATCTTTAAAACATATATTTTAAAATCATATCGTGGACACATAGGGGTCGAGCAAACTTTTTTTATAATGTTAAAAAGTTTTTTTAACAAGGTGGGAGGGTGGGAGGAGGGGGCATTATTTGAGAAAAGTTAAACATCACCTTAAAGGTGATGTTTCACAAAGATAATTTTTGAAAATTTATAAGTACTTCAGGTGGGAAAGTTAAGAAAAATAGGTAAGACAAAGCACCTCTACTCTCGGATAAAGTAGTGTTTCCAATATATTCAATTTCCTTATTCCACATATTCTATAAAGAAACTCAGTGTCACTTTTCTGGAATTGGGTAGGCAAGCCAAAGCACCTCTACACATCCCCATACAAAAACACTAAAGTCTCTTCGTTGTGGCCCACATCCATATGTTGGTAAGTTGGTAAAGCTTTGTCCTATCCCCTACACATGCATGAATAACACAAACACATGTGATCTGGACTATTGGGAGAACGAAATGAAGATACAAATATAGAAGAAATATTGCAGATTTATTGCAAAATAATACATTGAAACCCAAATTTCTGCAAGAATAATGAAACCCACATTCCATTAATGAATGAAATAGAATAACATTGCAATATGCCCAACTTGTTAGAACGGTGGTAGATTATTTATGAAGAGAGATGTCTTTTCTATACTCATTTAAAAAAATGCCATTACAAGAGGCCAAAATTGCATTTTAACATAAACTATAAAACCTCAAGAGGAAAAAACCCTAAAGATCCGAAACCCTAACCCTGGGACATGGGGTGGCAAAAGGAATGTAAACCTTGAGGAGCCTAGTTGATACATCAACTTCTTAGGGCCACAAATTTAGCATACAAATTCAGTTTGGGGCATTTATTGGACCATTGCAAAGCTTATTCCATGCTCTGTGTTTGATAAGATACACAATTGAAAATTGTGAGGTCATGTCAATTGTCAAAAATGCACGGGGATTGCTTGAAATGTATTGAAAATTCAAGGATTGCAAAACTATATTAGAACTACCAAGACAAAAAACATTCCAAGTTAGTGGAAGAGGTAGGTGGCCACAAGTTGTATGCATCTGGATGGGTTGTCCCTTAGTAGGAAGCAATGGTCCCCATTGCATCAAGTTCCTTCATTAGATGGATAAACTTTCCTTGAATTTGACTCTTGGTGACCCATATGTCCTGATGAAAGTGATACACTGCTTTGACAACTCAATAGAGTTGCATGTTTTGTTAGTGGGTGCCCTTCACCTTGGTGTCTATGTTCTAGTTGATTGTAGCCCACACAATGTAGTTAGGGTTGAGTTATGTAGGGGCTAGGGGATCAACCACCATTGAGGTGTTCAAAAGAGGTGGAAAATATAGTCAAAGTAGCTCCACATTAAATACAGGGTGCAATCCAAGGAAATGTGGAATAATCTATTCAAAAGCGTTGTCACCCATGACCTTGTTGATGGTGCAAGGCCCATATTGGAGTGGTTTCATCTTCCTGTGGGGACAAGTAAATATATCTTTCTACAAGTGCAACCATACCTTATCACCAACCTAAAAATTGTGTGGAACCTGATGCTAATTGGTAGAGTTATGAATGGGTAGAGTTATGTCAATTGGGGCCAATCATTGGAACCCAAATCACAATAAAAAAGGGTTGTGGCCAATAGAGTTGTGAAGGGATTTTTTATAGCTAGGTTGAACATAAGGAGGGATCCCATACCTTTTATGTGGATGATTGGAGTTGTACATTCTTTGAATATGCAAAATCATCTTATTTACTAGCTCCCTGTCCATCGATTTGGCGATGGGAGGCAGTGGATTTTGTCAGTTTGGTGTCCATCATTGACCATAGGTAAGATCAAAGAGTACTTAGGAACCTACTATACCTTTATAAAATAATGGTCCGTGGCATCCCAAATTGAACCCAAACATGCTCGAAGAAGAGCTTAGTGGTGGCTTTGATTGTGATACTTTTCTTGTAGGGTGACAAAATGGTCATCTTAGAGAATCTATCAACAACCAAACACAATCATTACCATGCTTGGTTGAGGGTAGGCTTGACATGTAATCCATGGAGAATGTCTCTTGGGGCCTATTCGGGGTAGGTGAATGAGTGTACAACCCATACTTCTTGATGGCAAGTTTTGCAGTGACACAACAATGCATGATTTAATATATATGATTGATGTCCTATTAGGAAGTACTTTTTTAGCATTGCCACTATATTCTCCACATTGAAATGCCCTGCCACTTGACTATAATGAACCTCAAAAATAAACTTCTCACGCTTGCTTGAAGGAACATAGAGGTGACCCAAATGGAATATAATTGCATATTGGAGGTGAAATTCTGAAACTTGTTTGCCTCTTTCTAGTTTCCAATAGGTACCAATTAAGTTAGGGTCATCCTCATACAATTAGGGTCACCTAGAAGTCTCATGTTCACAAGAGTTAAGCATTGTGGTTAGCAACACAACTAGAGGTTAGATGAGGCAATCCACAACTGGGTTTGTGCTACCCTTCTTATGCTTAATATTTTAGAGGATTTGTTGTAGATACATGGACCACTTTTGATGGTACTCATTCTATAACATTCCTTCATTCACATAAATTGCAGAGGCTTGTGATTAGTGTGGATGATCATTTCTTTTTCCAGAATATAGTGCTTCCACTATCTGTGTGTTTGCACAATTTAGTACATAACCTTGGCATAAGTGGGGTACCCACGAACTCCATCAAAGAGTGTCTCATTGTGATAGGCCACCGGATGTCCATGTTGAGTGAGGATTGCATTGATATCATAGTTTGAATCATTTTTTTCAATCTCAAAGGATTGTTGCGAGTTTGGTAGAATGAGGAATTATTTCGAACAAAGGTAGTGTTTCCAATCCTTGAATTTTTCTATTGTGACTTTTCCTAAATGAACTTGGATTTGGTTCCACCCTTGGTCACTTGGCTTAGGGGCCAATTTATATGAGAGAACCCCAACATGAATTTGTGGTAGAAGTCTATGAGGTCCAAGAAACTGCAAAACTTTGTTAATGTCTTCAGGGCCAACCAATCATGAATGACTGGGATCTTTGTTGGATCCACATGCACATCATGCATGTCTGTGATATATCCCAAACACTGAATTCTTTACATTTCGAATGAGCACTTCTCCATATTGACATATAACTTGTGTTGCTATAGAGTCCTTAGAACTAGTTGAATGTGCTCCAAATGCTCCACCTAAGTTTTGTTGAAGATGAGGATAACATCCAAATATGTGACCACAAAGGAATTTTTGAATGGCCGTAAGATATCGTCCATAATCATCATGAATGTTATTGGGGCAATAATCAATCCAAAAATATTGACCAACCACTTGAAGAGGCCTTGTTTGGACTTGAAGGTTGTCTTCCATACATTAGTTTGTTGAATTGGCACCTAGTGATAACCTAACTTTAGATCTTTCTTCATAATTTTTTTTTGGCTCCCTTGAATTGATCAAGATGATTGTCCATATGGAGGATTGGAATCCAATTCTTGACTTTAATTTTGTTTAGGTCTTTGTACTCAATACAAAATACCCACGTCTTGTACTTCTTATGAACCAACGCAATTGGGTTCCCGTAAGGTGAGGATATTGGTCGAACATGGCCCTTTTGAAGTATCTCTTGAATCCAGTGTTCGATTTATTCATTCTCTAGAAGAGAAAATTTGTATATAGGGTTGTTAGGTAGAGGAGCACTAGGTGTCAAATAAATTGAATATTTTACCTAATAGTACAATAACACACCTATAATTTATGCAAATATATATCTGTATTCTTCCACTATCTTTTTCACTTGCTTCTACTATGTAGAGAGACGCCATGCAAAGGCCATGGCAGTTGCGGTGATCTTCCATTCACCTTCTAACCAAATCATGAAGAGGAAAAATATCATGGTTTGATAGATTACCTTTTTGCATTACTTTGATGAGATCAAAGATAATGCGATAATTAGAACCTTTGGTACCTAATAGAGTTGACCTCCCAAAGTAACAATGAAACTATAGAGACTAGACTTGTAAATAGCATATTGCTTCCACATATATGTTTTTCCTATAAGAACATAATAAATTTCAAGGAGGGAAACATCACAAAGAACCTCATACTTAAAGGGCTTGATGCTATAGTGCGGGTATGACATCGTTCACAACTTCAACCTCTTGATAACCTCTATTGAGATCATGTTCAATTGATATTGTCTATAATAAAATTTAGTGGACTCCATTTCACCCACATATGTCAGTGGAAGAGAAACTCACCTTCCTCAGGATTTATTGGTTCCTTTGGATAGATATTTTCGGTAGAAATGGTAACACTAGGTTTTGCATCAATGATTCATTTTCCCTTACCTGGCTTTGAATCAGAGTCCAAGCTAGAATATGATACTAAGGCTTTTAACTAGGCCAAAAATGATCTCCATTTGGGGCGCACGATAAATCGTTGGAAAGTTATCGATGAGGAGATTCATTTCAGGGTCTCAATAAGAGCCATCAGATCTCATTAAGGTGCCCGATTGTGAAAAAACTTCACTTAGCCCCTCAAAATGGCCCCAGAAGTTTAGGAATCGAAAAACTGCTAAAAATAGTAAATTGCCAGAAGATTGTTTTGAGCCAGCTGGAATAGGTGGATGGCCACTGATATCCACCTGGATCAATCCTCCCTCCTTAGGAAGAACTAGTCTCCATTTCATTGAGTTTCTGGGGGAGAGGAGAAAGTGTTTACTGAATTTGAACCTTGGTGAGTTGCTTGCCTTGCTGGAGAAGTTGTGCTTATTGACTTGTTGAAGACTGTCACGAACCCGTTGTTGGAGGGGTTGAATATGTTCAACCAAGCTATTGTATCTTGGCTTGACTAGGGGGTGTGTAGGCGCCCTTGTAGGTGAAGAAACAATATCTTCTTTCTCTTATGAAATCTGCTTCTGCTGGATAGAAAGGTGTTGGGCCAAGGCTGTAGTGGTTGCAGTGTCCTTTTGTTCACCTTTTGAACCGATTGTGAAGAAGCTGAATTTTGTAGTGTGAGATACTACCTTATGGCACTGTTTAGGTGCGACAATAGTCAGAACTACCTATTGTATCCTGTAGATATGACCCCCCAGAGTAATAATAACACTACACGGTTGAGACTCATAGATAACATGGTGCTTCCACATATATGGCTGGTGCAAGAGAACATCACAGACATCTAGCGGGGCAACATCACATAATACCTCATACTTAAAAGGTTGGATGTCGTATGACAATCACCACTGCTGGCTGACAAGGAGATTGTATCCCTGGAAAATCCACCTAATATTGTATGGCTGCGGGTGTGGTGTTATCGAAAATCCCAACTATTTGAAGACCTCTACTTAGATAAGGTTCTTTTGACTTCCACTATCAACAATAAAATGCAGCGGGGTCCCCTTATCCAACATCTATGAATGAAAAAAACACTCCCCCTCTTCAGGATCCACTGGTTCTTCTGGTTGAATTGTTGTGGTCACGATAGTAGCAGTAGGGTTTGTGTTGATGATTTGTCTTTTTCCATTATTTTCTGAATCAGATTCCGAATTAGGGTTCGGTTCCTTGTCTTTTATCTCCACCACTAATGCTTGTTTTGAGCGACATTCATCAATGTTGTGCCAAAGGATTTTGTGGAAATTAGACTACTTTCTAATGTCCTTCATCTTCCTGTGAGCCTTCTTTTCCTGTGGCTTAGACTAGTTTTCGGGAGGCTATTTGTTAGGGTCTTCTTTATCATACTTTGGTTGTTGCAGATTTTTAGACCCTAAATCCCATTTGTTATGGTGCTTAAATTTCTTTTCAATCTTGACAACATATCGATAAGCAACTCCTAGCGATGAGATGTCCAAAAAATTCATTTTAGTTTGGATGTACCTATGTAGAGCCCCACAGTATTTATGAACCAAATGCCACTCAGAATATTTGGTACCCAGCTTGGTACGCAAGGTATGGAAGGTATTGGTGAACTTCGAAACTTCTTGGCCCCTCTCTTGATGTAGCGTGGTCCATCTCATTTACTAGTCTTCATAGTTGCCAACATGGTAATATTGTTCCTTGAACGCATCCACAAAACAATCCCAGGTGGGCTCAGCCCCATATATTATAGACTCCTATGTAGAAATTTTCTCCCAGCAAGTTTCCCACCAATGTTTGACATGGGGGAGAGACTTAAGGAGTGTGAAGGTGATCTTTTCCTTGTCAGAAAAATTGTGAACAGAGAAATAACCTTCTAGCAGATTTAACCATTTTTCTAGGGAATCCACATCTAGTTGACCTTCGAATACGGTAATGCAAAAATTAACTTGTACCTTGAAAGGAGAGGTTCCTCCAAAGTGGTCTCTTGATGAAGATGTGTCTGCTGCTATCAACAACCATTGAAGGATGTGGGAAAAATTCTCCATCATTTCATCCCTCTATCGCGTGAGAGCTTGCTCAAGCAATAGATTAATATAATCTTATGCTCTGTCGTTTTTCTTTTCTTTCGCCATGGAGGGTTTCTTGGGCATGCAAGAGCGATTGTCCTCAAGAAATACAAGCTCGAGACCCAACTTTCTATACTTAAACCTTGTCGGGGACATGCACTAAAAAACGACCAAGAGTAGCCTGCTCGGATACAACTGATCCAGATTATTTTCGGCATGAAATGAGAGAGGAGATATCACAATATATATATATATATATATATATATATATATATATATATATATATATATATAGAAATATTACAAGAGAGAAAATAATATAACAAAGATATATTGGATATATAACAAGAGACATATATATACAATAATACACAATTTCTATTAATGAGTGAAATGTACAAAACTGTAGAAATAAAGAGTGAAAGACTCGCTAGACTGGTGGCAACTTAGCTCTGAGAAGAGATGTGATGACTACTCACATTCGCATGAAGATGATTGTTACAATGAGGCTCCAAAGGCCTTTTTAACATAAAGAAAATCCAAAACACTAACCCCAGAAGATGAAAAACCAACATTTTTTTGGACCCCGTTTTGGGTAGTTTGGTGTATCAACTTCCCGTGGGCGTAACGTTGGCATACAATCTCCATTTGGGGCACACGATATCTCATTGGAAAGGTATCGATGAGGAGATTCATTTTGGTGGCTCAATTAAATCCTTTGGATATTATTTAGGTGCTTGATCACAAAAAAACCTTCATTTATTCCCTCAAAATGGCCCAGGAAGTTTAGGAACCAAAAAGCTGCTAAAAATAGTAAATTGCCAAAAGACTGTTTTTAGCCAGTTGGAAGAGATGGATGGCAATCGATGCCCACCTGGATCAATCCTCCCTCCTTAAGAAGAAATAGTCTCCATTGCGTTGAGTTTCTAGGGGACAGGAGAAATCATTTGTTGAATTTGAACCTTGGTGAGTTGCTTTCCTTGCTGGAGAAATCGTGCTTCTTGGTTGGTTGAAGGATGTCACGAACCTTTCGTTGGAGGGATTGAATATGTTAAAACAACCTATTGTATCTTGGATTGACTAGGCAATGTGTAGGCACCCTCGTTGGTGAAGAAACAATATCTTCTTTCACTTCTGAAATCTGCTTATGTTGGATAGAAAGGTCTTGGGCCAAGGTTGCAGTGGTCGCAATGTCCTTTTGTTCACCTTTTGAACATATTGCGAAGAAGATGAATTTTGTAGTATGAGATACTACCTTGCGTCATTGTTTAGGTGGGACAATAGTCAGAACTACCTCTGGTATCCTGTAGAGATGACTCCCTAGAGTAACAATGACAGTACAGGGTCAAGACTCATAGATAACATGGTGCTTCCACATATATGGTTGGCCCAAGAGAGCATCACGGACATCTAGTGAGGAAACATCACATAATACCTCATCCTTGAAGGCATGGATGTCATATGATAATCGACATTGCTGGCTGACTCGGAGATTGCATCCCTGGTGAAGCCAGTCGATGTTGTATGGCTGTGGGTGTGGTGTTGTTGAAAATCCCCACTGTTTGACAACCTCTACTGAGATGAAGTTCTTCTAGCTTCTGCTATAAACAATAAAATGCAGTGGGGTCCCCTTCACCCACATGTGTGAATGAAAAATTTGCTCCCCCTCTTTAGGAAATGCTCGTTCTTCTAGTTGAATTGTTGTGGTCGCGACAATAACAATGGGGTATATGTCAATGGTCTGTATTTTTCTATTATTTTCTGAATTAGATTCTGAATCAGGGTTCGACTCCTTGTCTTTGATCTCGACCACTAATCATTGTTTTGAGTGACATTCATCAGTGTTGTGCCAGATAATTTTGTGGAAATCGCACCACTTTCTAGTTTCCTTCTTCGTCTTCCCGTGACCCTTCTTTTCCCGTGGCTTGGACTGGTTTTCAAGAGGCTATTTGTTAGGGATATCTTTATTATACTTTGGTTGTTTTGTATTTGTAGACCTGAACTCCCATTTGTTATGGTGCTTAATTTTCTGTTCGACTTGACAACATATTGATAATAATCTCCCATTGATGAGATGTCCAGAAACTCCATTTTAGTTTGGATGTACCTGTGTAGAGCTCCATAGTGTTTCATAACCAAATTTCACTCAGAATATTTGATAACCAACTTGGTACGCAAGGTATGGAAGGTATTTGTGAACTCCAACACTACATGGCCCCTCTCTTGATGCAGTGTGGTCCATCTCTTGTACTGGTCTTCATAGTTACCAAAAGGGTAATATTGTTGCTTGATCGCATCCACAAAAAAATCCCAAGTGGGCTTGACCCCATATATTCTAGACTCCTCTGTGGAACTTTGCTCCTAGTAAGTTTTCCACCAATGTTTGACATGGGGGAGAGCCTTAAGGAGTGCAAAGGTGATTTTTTCCCTGTCGAACAAATTGTGAATATATAAATAACCTTCTAGCAGATTTAACCATTTCTCTAGGGCATCTGCATCTATCTAACCTTCAAATACGAGAATGTCAAAATTAACTTGTACCTTGAAAGGAGGGGTTCCTCCAAAGTGGCCGCTTGATGAAGACGGACCTGTTGCTATCGATAGGAGTTGACGGATGTGGGAAAAATTCTCTATCATTCTGTCCCTTTGTTGCGTGAGAGCTTGCTCAAGCAACAAATTAATAGAATCTTCTGCGCCATCATTTTTCTTTTATTCCACCATGGAGGGTTTCTTGTTCATGAGAGAACAATTTTATTCAAGAGATACAAGCTCGAGACCCAACTTGTGATACTCGGACCTTGTCGGGGACATGCACTGAAAAACGATCAAGAGCAACCTGCTCTGATATATTTTTGGCACGAAATGAGCGTGCATATATAACACAAAAATATACAGAGATATTTCAAGAGATCCAATCATATAGAAAATATATATCAGATATGCAACAAGAGGCACAAATATATATTAATACACAATTTCTATTAATGAGCGAAATGTACAAAATTGTAGAAATACAGAGTGAAAGACTTGCTAGAATGGTGACAACTTATCGTTGAGAAGAGATGTGACGACTACTCATATTCGAAAGAATATGATTGTTACAATGAGGATCCAAAGGAATTTTTAACATAAATAAAATCCAAAATCATAACCCTGGAAGATGAAAAACCAACAATTTTGTGGACCCCGTTTTTGGTAGTTTGGTGTATCAACTTCCCGGGGGCATAACTTTGGCATATGATCTCCGTTTCGGGCATACAATAGCTCGTTGGAAAGGTATCGATGAGGAGATTCATTTTTTCTCTCAAATAAAAGTTTTAGCTATGATTGAGGTTCTCAATTGCAAAAAAACTTCATTTAGTCTCTCAAAATGACCCCAAAAGTTTAGGAACCAAAAAACTGCTAAAAATAGTAAATTGCCAGAAAACTATTTTGAGCTAGTTGGAATAGGTGGGTGGCAAACGATATCCACCTGGATCAATTATCTATTTGGGAGGTGTGTTCTATACTCACATATTTTGTACATTGGGTGTACTCTAATTTATTATGCTATCTTAAGCATTTGTTACATAACACTTGTTATGTTGAGAATCCTTTCGAGTAATGGGTTATTGAATTCATTGATCTAGTGAACCTGTACTCTTCTCTTGGGAATAAGTAAATTATACCAACCACATATTATTAGAATTACTGATCCAAGACCATCCCCATGAACACCACTTTAGTGAAGTTGGTTATCCAATTTCTCAAGCAAAACTTTGTAACTAGTTTTAAATGGTGCTCCTACAACATTAATGTTTGATAATGCTAAATATTTTAGGTCTATTGAGTTAACAACTATTTCCTTAAAAAATGGGATCATGTTAAATAACTCATCTAATAATTATCCTCAAAGAACAAGTTAGTAGATTCCACCAATAAGAACTTGATCTATATCATCAAGAAAGCTATAGAAGATCGCTCAAGAAGTTGGCATAATACTTTGTCTAGTGGGAAGACTGGGTGGCATCCAAATTCTCTACCAAGAATTAGTAATATTATCCTAAATAAGAACTGGATTAGAAACTAATTAATAAATAATTAGCAACAAATATGAACTAATGAGTCAAACGTTCTTTTTCTATGAAAATATTTTTCGACTATAATATTTTTCACAATAAACAATGTGGGGTTAACTTACCATTTTGAAAATATTGAGAAAGTAGGTTAATGAGGTGTTTGAACATTTTAACATGCCTTCCTCTTTCATATTTCTTGGATTTACCCAACCTTGTGATCAAACCAAGTCATATTCCCTCCTTGAAAGAACCATGTTAGACAACCTTGTAAATAAACCAAGTTGGAAAACCTTCTATAATGAACCCCGCTAGAGAACTATGCGAACATACTAGGTATGATGCCTTACTTGAGTGAAATCTATGAGAGAACCCTTTGAAGAAACCAATTCAGATGCTCTACATAAATGAACCTCGTGATCGAATTAGATGAAATGTGATCTCTTAACAAACCGTATAGGATGGCATGCAAAGTTGTTGAACCATAAAAAATGACGGTGATCAATTGCTATAGTGATTTACTTTGGCCATTCAAAACAATGTGTTCATTTGGTCTTTATTTTATTCCTTTATGATATTTTTTTCAAGGTCTTCAATGCCATTATGGTGTTCAGGTGCCTGAACACCATTACGATATTATGGTATTAATTTTGCTAGAGGGAGTGCCCGAAGGGTTTTGATATAACCTCACGTTGGGGAGAAGGTGTGGTGTTTATAGGTTGAGGAAGGCGATCTTTTCTCAAAGAAGTGTAAGGTTGAGATGACACAACTTATTTACGGGTAGTACAATGTTGAGAGGTAGAAACATGGACTAGGGGAGATTATGATCCCTGTTTGGAAGAGGAAGAGTTCTTTTGTTGAAGGACATAATCTTACTAGTTCCGAGGTGAGTAAACGAATGAGAATAGTTGATAACCACTCGTTGATTTCAGGTGCCGTAGGAAGAAAGTCCATAGGTGACATTCTAATATGGCTGGAAATCCAAACTAGTAGGTCATGAATCACAAAGATTCTTGTTTGTAATTCAGTGTGCTTCATCCTTAATAAGGCAATTTCACTCGTCTCCATCTCCCATTCACATAGAGAAAGTATATGCTTCCCCAATTCCACACTAAAGAGATCCTTGGTTATATTAACCTCCTCACTCTCATACCCCCTCTCCAATTTCCATTTGTTTTTCTAATCAATCGTTAACAATAGGCTTGCTTGTAACCTTGCGATCTTTTTGGATCATCTTTGGAGGAAACATTGAACCTCACAAATATTGGCCATAGTTTCCAATGATCAATAAAATATTCCAACCATAAAATGAAGATTGAGTGGATGCGAGAATATCGTCTCCCACCTTTGTATCAAGAGGAAATATTAGAGACAAAGAGTAGTGGTTTTAGACAAAGAAAAACAGGCTAATGAGACAAAAGGAAGTGATAAAAATTCCCATACAAAACCTTAATTTGAATTGCTTGTCTCTTGTATTCACTTCCATTAATCTCCTAGAACTATAAGATGAGAGACATAATAGCTTGGCTCACCTCACACACATCATCCATGATGATTGTCCTATTAAGCATTGAATCCACTAAAGGGACTGGAATGTAATAGCATGTGCAAAGGCATCGAGGATGAAACACATTTAATGCATCCACCCACCATGAAGCTAGATGGTGATGTGAGGGGGAGCACGTGGCATATTACCTTTCTTTTCTTTCAATTCATGTGCTAATTGATGGGGGTGATGCGAGCCTCCAATCCCTTCCCTCCTTCCATAATCTCAAGATGCTCTTGTGCTCCATGTAGCCTTTGTTTTCCAACTCATGTGCCAGTGGATGTAAATGGTGTCATATTTGGAATGAAAAAACCTTTCTAAAATCCTTTAAAAATGATAGAGTTCGATGGATTATAAGGGCTTGCCTTTGCAAAGAAGGATATGAATGGGAGAAAAATGCTCTGCAACTAGAAGTTAACCCTAGCATGCCATTTCTCCAGTGGCCCGTGCTCGACTGATGCGTGCTCTGACGCTAGAGCACTGACTACCCAATACCCTGTGTGACAGGTTTCAGACCACAAGACCCCGACACATTCTGTAATGAGCTCCGGTGAGGGGGGGAAACCCCCCTCGTACTGCGACATGGCCGCCAGCGACAAATCTGGCTCCCGTGCTAAGAGACCGACCTTCGAACCACTAGAGCACATGAGGGAACAACTCTTTACCCAGGAGCAAAGCAGTAACAAGGAAATGGAACTTGACCCCAGCACATCACACCAACAAGCGTCCAAAAACTGGCTGCCAGGTAAGTGTATCCCCCAACTAGAAAAACCTCCTCTGTATCATATTAAATCGACTAGGGTGGGGGAACACACCCAGTTCATGATGGAACACGCCCTGATAGGCAAATTCATGGGCCTCTGGCCGACTGAGAGAGATCTCACTCGATGGATTAAGGAATGGTGGAACCCTAAAGGAGACTATGAGGTCCAGCTCAGCTCCAAGGGTTTTTTCACAATCATTCTTTATAACATCGAAGACAAAGACAAAATATTTGATAACGGGCCATACTTCTACAACTCAGCTGGTTTATTTCTTAGATTCTGGACCGATACATTCAGTCCCGAGCAAGAAGACTTCACAAGAGCCCCGGTATGGATTAGGATGTACTCCTTGCCACAAGAATTCTGGTTGGAAGAAATACTCATGGGCATAGGAAACACGGTGGGACAGTATGTCAAAACTTCAGAAGCCACAAGATTAAGAAAGTACACTTCATATGCTCGAATCTGCATCTACATGGACATATCAAAAGCTTTGCCGGGATCCATCACACTGGAATACCAGGATGACGATTGGAGCCAAACCATTGACTATGAACACATACCCTTCTGCTGTCGGAAGTGCCATGAGCACGATCACCTGTTCAGAGATTGTCCCTTGAACGCCACAGCACCCAAACCCTCTGAAGCTAAGCAGAAAGACGGATTCACCAGTGCCACAGGCAGGCGAAAGACTCCCTCAAAAAAGCAGAACCAGAAATCGGCTCCAAAGGTCCCATCTACGAACTCTTTTGATGCCCTGAGCCAGCAACCGACAGAGAAGGATGCATAGAACCCCCTCCAAGA
>JASDQU011379039.1:12753-23920 GCA_032191745.1 Picea mariana | reverse complement strand
ACAGTGATATGATACACACTAGCCTATATTTTTAATTAATTGTTCATGTTAATTGCTAAATATGAATGCACACTGAAGGGTCCACTTGCAAGAGGACACGGGCCATTTAAAAATTAGAATCTGATAGCCCAACCAGACCATGCATTGGGAAGGGAAGCAAGGATTAAGCATGTTCACGATTTTTCTAAGTCGATGTATCTGCAACACACCGAATTTCCCAAACCCCAAATGCTAAAATTTTGCTTTCTTGATCTCAATACTCAAACTCAAATATGTAGAGGGACTTCACAAATGGATCTCCAACCAATTTTTTTTTATTTGACACCAATATATATAACTGGAAATGACAAATGGCATTTGGTATACAAGTATTTACCTAAAGTTGGTGGGTTTGTATCCTTCCTTGTGCATTTTGCTTTGGTCTCTTTATATGAAAAACAAAAGCCAAACATGATAGCTTTGGTAGGCCAACAATGGAATATAGGTAGCATGGAGGAGTATTGTGTTATGTTGTAAGTAAATGGAGATGCTAAGTAGAACACTGAAACTTGGAATTTCAATTTCGAATTTCCTTCAACTTTCAAAGTAATTCATTTATGCCAGAATAAGTAGAAAAAGAAGAGAAATACCAATTTCTCTATGAATGTGAACATAATGCCATTAAGAACTCCATTAATGATTCAAAATCACTTAAATAATAATATATGGTTGTTGCCTATTTATTAGAAATGAAGAAATTAATAATTGGGCCATACATTTTTAGCTATCCTCTTCCAAAATGATAGTTCCCTCTCAATGTCTAAGGTTTCATGTACACTTAATCCTTTTATTTCTCGAACAAAGCTAGTTGTTTGCACATGGGGATGTAATTAAGGAACGACCTATTTAAACCAACAAAACAACAACAATAGTACTAGAGCAATAATGTCATAGCAATAGGGTTGAGGGCAATACTTAATAGCCTATAAGGGGCCATAACTTTTCTATACTTCCTGTAATACCCCTAGGTTGATCCCCAGTTATAACAGAACATATGTTTTTATAGGCCGGTGAGCTAGGATATTATGGGCCTCAGTGCCTATGTGATTATTAGGCCGAAGAGCCTAGATGCTAAAAGTCCAGCGTGCCTATCATTGTAATATGTAATCATTCAGATTATTAATAAAATCACACCACTTCTGCAGACCAACCAGACAAAAGAGTATGGGGGAATAAACTCCACTAGAAAGGGAAATGAGGCTCAAAGTCTAGGAAGAGGGGCTAATCCTAGGGGGCTTAAGACAAGGGAATATTTTAATAATATTTCCTAAAAGTTTGATTTATGGATACATATACATTATGTTATCCTAAGTTCCCAAATAAAGGGAACAAATTACATGAAGGGGACAAAGTTAGTCCCTTATGTGCCAAGTGTCACATGGGGCACATGCATATATAATTTGGGGGTATAGTGTAATTCTCCATATCAACTATAATACCACCATTCATACCTGTATGTGGGAGTTGTTTCTAGTTAGTGACCTAGTGTTTTAGCTGAAGAATTGGGTTGTCGGGCCCGTGTGTTAATGAAGAAGTACGTTGTTAGTCCAGTGTGTTATTGAAGAAGTGATTTGTCAGGCCCGTGAGCATTCTATCCAAGTGAGAGAATTGCTGGGAATTGTATTCCCAAGGTGCCAAGCTGTAGCTACAAGGCTCTGAAACTTCTTTTCTGGCTAGTTGTTGAAGCCCTGAAAGGGAAGTGGGGTAACCGAAGGACTGTTGAGTAGAGAAGGGGCACACTTCCTGGGGTGGGAAAAGCATGTGGGGAATGAGAGACTGTAGGTTGTTTGCAATAGTTGGAATCTTAGTATGAGCATTTGGCTGTAGAAATACCTTAGCCTAGCTTAGGATTCCTTTGCCTTAGAAGAATTTTAACCCCAGCTCGAAGGTGACCCACTGCTGAGAGTTACAAGGAGTGCGGTCTATGGCTGGGAGAAACGTGGAAGGTCTACATGTAGTTCATGTTTTTACAACAACATATATGTGTTCTTATAACGAGTATTATTTTTCCATGTCTGTTGTAATTATATTTACATGTTGTTTACTGTGTCTAATGTATTTATTTATGTTTCTTAAATTATATATGTATGCACAGGTTATTGTATGTTGTTATTATTCTGCATAACTCTGATCATATGCAGAGTAGTTCCGATTATTAAAATTATTGGTATCATAGGTCAAAATTTGGATGTGGCATTGCCCAACATGGAGCTGGGGATGTTACAAAGTGGTATCAAAGATCCAGTTTCAAAACTGATCATGCATGGGCCAATTAGCGGAGCACATAAGTGAAATTTACAGATTATGCAGGAAAACTATTTGATGGAATGTCAGAAAAGGATGCCTGCAAATTGTTTGCCAAAATTACTATAGTGAAATTGGGGAAATTTCATGAGGAATTTGAAGGAATTTAGCCAAGGATTGGAAATCCCCAAATTTTAATTGCAGAATGAGCAAATTCAACCCTGTATATGGCTGGATTTCAAAAGTACAGAGGCATTAATGGCGGATTTGGTAAAAATCCCCAATTCCAGAAGGGAATTGAAGAGGAACTCACAACCATAATGGTTAATCAACCATGTAGGTGTTCGACAACACATGTATTCCAACAGATGACAAACACCTTCAACAACCACTCATACAACCAGATCAAAGATCAACACACCGATGTTTTGACATGGTAAAACCCCTACAGGGAAACATCCATGACCCTAGCCAACACAACCACTTGTAGCAGTTTATTAATGCAAAAGGAAAAGATTACAATGAGATTTTACAAGAGAGTTTCTCACAATCGATCATCGACAAATGACCCTCCATGCTATTTAAATAGAGATCATGGACCAATCGGGTGTTAATCCATAGATCAATGGCCGTTAAGATTGAGGACAATATGAACCATCGGATCACTCTATGTCAGGAACATATCATGACCATCAGTTTTCCTAACTACAAATGCATACTAATGCATACTAAAGAAACACACTAAGAAACATAATTTTACCTAACGACGCATTAGACCAAGTATATCTTAACTAACTCCTGAGTGTCTAAATATCCTAACATCCCCCCTTAAGAATAACTTGGGATAGGATTGAAGGATTTACAATAGGGACACAATAGGAGAAGGAAGGAGGCAGTAGATCCTATCCCCCCTTAATGACAACTTTCTGAACTGCTAACATAGATCGAAGTTTGGAAAACTTCGCTTCTGTAAGAGACTTTGTGAAAATGTCTGCAACTTGATCTTTTGTAGGGCAAAAGAACACTTCAATAACTTGATCATGAATGATCTTTTTTACGAAGTGCATGTGTAGCTCGATGTGCTTGTTGCGCTGATGTTGAACTAGGTCTTTGGTGAGCTTGATGGCACTCTGATTGTCGCACCAAAGGTTGGTCAGATGCTGCTACTGGAATCCAAACTCTGAAAGGATCTGTCAAAGCCACAAGGCTTCTTGACTTGCATTTACCGCTGCTCGGTACTCTTCTTCTGCTAAAGAAAGTGCAATACCCTATTGTTTCTTATAGGCCCAAGTGATAGGTCCTGAACCAAGGTTGAAAACATAACCTGCAGTAGACTTCTGACCATCAGGGTCGTCGACCCAATCTGAATCAGTGAAACCAACCAATAAAGGAGTCCCCCCTGAACTGTAATGTATCCTGAACTGAATTGTACCACAGACATAGCGAAGTATCCTTTTAGTTGCTTTCCAATGTATTTCATGGGGTGTTTGCATATACCGGGAAATAAGAGCAACAACAAATGAAATATTATGACGGGTATGAGTCAAGTATAAGAGGCTACAAACTAACTGACGGTACAGGGTGGCATCAACTTTGGGAGAAGTACAAGTGGAAGTAAGCTTGACTCCAGAATAGAAGGGAGAAGGGGCTGGTTTACAATCATCCATGTGAAAGCGACGAAGAAGGTCACAAGCATACTTAGACTGGGAAAGAAAAATTCCTTCATTAGTTTGCAAAACTTGGAGGCCAAGGAAATAGTGCAAAAAACCTAAGTCTGTCATTTCAAATTTCTTCTTAAGGCTGGTTTTCACATGGTTTAAAAGTTTTGAGTCACTACCAGTAAGGATAAGGTCATAAACATAAAGGAAAAGGATTATGAGATGGCTTCCTACTTTCTTGGTATAGACATTAGGATTAGAATGGCATCTAGAGAATCCAATGTCAATAAGAAAGTTGTCCATTTTGGCATACCAAGCCCGAGGAGCTTGCTTAAGACCATAAATAAATTTCTTAAGGCGACAAACAAGGCTAGAGTAATTTTGGACATAGCGAGGAGGTTGTTCCATGTAGATTTATTCTTACAAATCTCCATGCAAGAAGGCATATTTAACATCCATCTGATGGACCTCCCATTTATGTGAAGCAACAAGGGCAAGAACAAGGCGGATGGAATTCATTTTGGCTACAGGGGCAAAGGTTTCATTATAGTCAATTTCTTCAACTTGGGAAAATCCTTTGGAAACTAACTGAGCTTTGTGTCTTTCAACACTTCCATCTGATGGATACTTAGTTCTGTAGACCCATTTACATATGACAAGTTTTCTTCCTTTTGGAAGAGATACAAGATCCCAAGTATCGTTGGCCATTAAAGAACAATATTCTTCATTCATTGTTGTATCCCAATCTGGATGACTTGAAGCTTCTGCAAATGTCTCTGGATCATGAGTCTCTGAAACTTGAGACAAAAGAGAAGAGTCTCACTAGAACCGTGAACGTGTTCGACGCTGATCTGAAGGATCACCGACAAGATCACCAGCTGCTTCTCATGTTGAATGGACCCATCTAGGAAGTTGTGGAGCTGGTGCTAGTTCAGGTTCAAAGGACTCATCTGGAGGAAGGTGAGCAGGCGGAGGTAGATTTTCATCCTCACCATCATCATCTAAAGAATAAACTAGAATAGGAACAGAATAAGGCACAAACGCCAAAGATGGCTCATAGTCCGAAGAAGGCACACTCACTGAATTAGGCTCGCAGGCCAAGAGATTTTCATCAAATTTAACATATCTTCTAATAATAATTTCATTACAATGTGGCTGAAGAAGTCTATATCCCTTGACATCTTCATAATAACCAACAAATATACACTTCTCACTTTTAGGCTGCAATGCTTTCCTTTTCTCATTAGGAATGTGAGCCCATGCTATACTTCCAAATACACGGAAGTGACTTACATCTGGTTTAGTTTTAGTCCAAGCTTCTTCCGATGTTATATTTTTAAGAGCCTTTGTGGGAGTGTGATTTACTATGTAATTTGCATAGTTGATTGCTTCCGCACAATACTTTAGACTTAATCCCTTAGATTGGATCATACAATTTGCCATTTATTTTAATGTGTGGTTCTTTCTCTCAGCAACATCATTTTGTTGTGGTGTATATAGAACAATGTGTTGCATTTGGATGCCCTGTGTAGTGCAGTAACTTGTAAAATTATTGTTCACATATTTTCCTCCATTATTTGTTCTTGACTTTTGAATTTGATGTCTAGATTTCTTTTCTACTAGGGCCTTGTAGCCTAAAAACTTGTCAAAAACTTCGCTCTTAAGTTTTAAGAAGTAAACCCAAGTATGCCTGGAAAAGTCATCAATGAAAGTTATGAAATACTTGCACCCAGAAAAACAAGGAGAAGAAAGTGGACCACACAAATCACTGTGAACAAGCTGCAAAGGGCCCGAGGTGTGTCAAGAGGGATGTTTGTCAAAATTGTTCCGATGATGTTTGCCAAGAACACAACCGGCACAAACCCCATCTCTGCATGAAACAAGAGGAAGACCAATCACCATTTTTTGATTAAATAGTTGTTGCAATGAACGATAGTTTAGATGACCAAACCACTCATGCCAAAGTTTTCTCAAGTCATCGCTATGAGCAACAAAAACTGATGAAAAAGATGACGACCAAAAGTTGTCAAACTTGTACAACCTGGTAATATCATCAACAATTCCAGTTGCAAGAACATGCTTAGGATCTTTTAGATCCTTGATTACAACTTGGAGAGGTGAGAACTCTACAATTTTACCTTCACCTGAATGAGTGATTTGATATACTAATAGAAGGTTACAAGAAAGATTTGGAACACATAATACATCATTGAAATGACCCTTTTCTACTTGAACTGTTCCAGATCCTTCAACACTAAGAGATCTATCATCACCAACAAATATTTTCTTGGTGTTACATTCATTTAGAGTAGGAAATATGTCTCTATCCTTAGCCATATGATAAGATGCTCCAGAATCAATAAGCCACTCATCAGAAGAAGAAGTAGAAGTTGTATTGAAGGAGAAACCAGAAGCAGAAAGTGCATGTCCATGAGAAGAAGAAGAAGAAGTAGAATCAATACTGATGTTGTGCTTCTTCATCACTGCTTCTAAAGCTGCCATCTTCTTAAAACATTTGGACTCATCATGACCATCTTTATAACAAAATTTGGAATGTCTATCAGTCTTCTTACTTTTATATTTTTCTCCTGTGTCACCATTAGGAGTGGAAGATGTCTGAGTGGGTTTGGGACCCTTATATTGCTTGCTTGTTGTGGCGAGGATGTTGCTTCTTGGGATTCTTGGGTTTATCTTTCTGATGGACGACTAAGGCTTTGTTGGAGGTACCTGCAGTGTGGATAACTCCAAGTTGTACAAACTTATCTTGCTCTCTAATCAAAGCATCACAAAATTTCTCAAGACTGGGTGTTTTTATAAGCTGTCCCTAGAGCCTCTTGCATGGCATAAAAGGTAGATAGAAACATAGAATATGCACTACCTAGCTTAGAAAGAATACGATAGATGCAACGATCTTCTTCTATATTTATCTTACATTCTTCACATAAAGTTATGAGTGTTTTAAAATTAGATGGATAGTCTTCAATGCAATTAAAATCATTTGGACTTAAAGTCAATACTTGATTTTCTAACTATTGTGCTCGAATAATATTGTGTTTACCAAACACAGATAGATTCAATCTTGTCCCAAGATTCTTTGGGTTGATCAATTGATTGAAGGTGGAACCTTAAATCAAGAGAAATGGACATTCTGATTAATCCACATGCTTCTTCATTCCTATTATCCCATTTGACTTTCTTATCAGCATCAGTGGGTGTTGTTTCCTTTCCCAAGGTTATCCGATACAGACCTTTACTTCTTAATAAATCCTCCATATGGGATTTCCATTGGAAGTAGTTGGTGCTAATAAGCAAGAGATTTCTTGTAGAATCCATATTAAATATGTATATAATATGGATTTAAAAACTGAAACTGATGATCTGGATGGAAATATCTCAACAATTTAGTTGATTTTAAAAAAAATGGCACTAGAAACAGACTTCGGATGTGAGAGTTATGCCATTTAAAAAAATGCATAAATGGTAACCAAAGGACCACGTGGTGGTGTAAGTTGCTTTATGAAATGACCCACTTTTATAAAGAGAAGTGGGGATCACTTTTACAATGAAGTTACTTTATAAAAGAAAAGTTGCACGCAAAATAAATAACTCTAAAATAAAATATTAAATCTACTTATAATGATTCACTTTTATACTTAGACCAAGTAGATCTTAACTAACTCCTAAGTGTCTAAATATACTAACAATAGGGATGTATTATGTTGTCTACAACGGTGATTTGCTCGTAAGAAAGATTATTACAGAGTTTCAATGGCACCGTAGGAGGAAATTATGAATTGGGGCAGAATTGAGCAAAGGCCCCAAATTTTTATAGTTAAATTCATGGAGAAATTCGACGTGGAAAGTTTGAATTTCATGTGCAAAGGTAAAGTCAACATGCTCAAGGTAGGAATTGGCTGTATCAATTTGTTTGCAGAGCATCAATGGCGACAATAAAGATAACTATGAATTGGGCATTTTTGGAAATTTTGGAAAATAGGCAAAATTGGAAAAAATTGGGAATTTTTCCGTATGTTGACGTCAACATGACGTGGGAGCCACGTGTCGAATGACGTGTACTTCCATGGTGGTAGGTACAAAGTGGCATGTAATCTGACATCCACAATGGTAGTTCTTTCCTACTCGATGAAACCTAATCCTATGACATGTGTCAACCCCACATTGACTGCAGGGGAGGGGGGGTGGGGGGGTCTTGGATGGTTACGTTAACCATAGGCCAGGGGGGATGAAATGCATGGATGCATGACACATCACCCAGGTATTAACCAGGGTTAAGTTTTGCGGCCCCTCCCCCCTATGTTAACGATCGATAGGTTAGGGGGCCCACAATGCGACATGGACCGTCGATCACAATCGACACCCTCCACACCATGACCGTTAGATAAAATCGATTGACAACTTTGCATGTAGATATAAAGGGGTGCAGGATAGGGCCCTCCTATCCCTGTGACCCAATGATATGGCGCCATGTCCACAGCCAGGGACTGGTGGGGCTGAAATATACAATGTGCGCACCGGTGAAGGAGAAAGAGATAAAGGAAAATGAATAAGAAGGTAGTGGACAATGGGAAAGAACTAGTGGCTAGAGAGTTGACATGGCACCACCGCAAGATACCAGGTGGACTTGGGTGCCATGTCAACATCCCAATCAGCACAAGGAGGCTAAAATTATAAAAAAATAATGAAAATTGCTAGAAAATTTTAGTGTTTTCCAGGTCATGTTTTTGCAGGGAATTTTTGAGGCCATAAACAAGGCATTTCAAAGAGAATTTTCTAATGGTGTAAACCATTCTTTAAACAAAGTTAGTATGAGGGAGTTACATGCGAAATAATGCAAGGTAAATTTGGAGACCTAGTGAGCTTTCGAGGACCATAACTTCCTTCTCCAGAATCAGATTGAGGCACAAGAGAAGCTATGTAAATCTCTTGAACCATAGAAGACAACCATGGATCTAAATTAAAAATTTTGGGCATACAAAAATGTATAGGAGGGCATAGAAGGTACGCGTAGCATTCAGGGCCAAAAATATTAATTGACTTGAAACTTCAACAAGTAATAACTAACAGCTTGGAGCTTAGATGAGGATGAAACTTGGCTAGAATGCCCAACATATGGTCACGAAGGAACCCAATTGAGCTCCTGTCAAATTGCCAAGGGAGAAGGTGCAAGGATGCATAAGCACAGTTAAAAATTGCACATGGTTGAAGAAGTTTTTGGGTAATAATCAAATGACTATAACTTTCTTCTCAAAACTCATAATTGAGTGAGAAAACAATCATTGGAAAGGTATTGGACATATGTGTCCATGTAATCACCCATAATTGTGAGATGAGCAAAAAAATTCACAGGAAGTCAAAAAGAAGTTTTCTAGTGACCATAAAGGGGGCAAAATTTTGCATATGATACTAGGATTGTATATTATGGTTTTAGCTAACAAATGTTGTTGTGTGCATGTTTTCAGATGTTATGGTTACAATTAAAATAGAGAAAGTGTTGGAGATGTCTACAAATGTCTAGACATGTCTACATATAGAAGGAAGAAGGATAGAGACAATTCTTTATTCTACATTTGGTTTCTTTAAGAAGTTGTTGGATCATATATTGGGTTCAATAAGCAACATGGAAGACCCGAATGAAATTCTTGTTTGTTGAAATAATTCCAGATGACAATTATGAATATTAGATGTGGATGCTAGGAGGGAAATCCATCTACAATACATGATAATTCATGTTCCATAGGTTCATATGGAGATGAAAAGCATGGGAATATGGAAGGATGGTTTTATAGAATATGAAAGCCTTTGGACGCGGTATCAAGAATGAGCAGAAGAACCTGAGGACATAATGTTATGCCAAGAATATCTTACAAAATGATCATAGGCCAAGACTGAAGAATGTTATGTTATGAGTCTAAGTGCAGACATAAAGTCTTGGGAATCTACTACGATAAATCCACTTATGCTAATCAGAGCTCTCAGTGGAATTAGGGCACGAGAGTGAAGTATTTACTCGATGAAGTATTGAAGATCCATTCACTATAAAGGCTGTCAATGTACGAGTAAGGTAGTACTTTGTGGGAAGAGTTGTTCTAAAAGGATTTATATGTCAATATGCTAGTCTTATAATTAAAAAAGACAAAGTGTATACATGGAAATAAGATGTAACATTTTCAAGGATCAGTTCTACAATTTTGGAGATAACACCTCCATGATTGTTATCAAAGTAGTATAGTGGGTGGTTGTATGACAAAAATTCAGGGTAAACGTAATGAAGGTGTGTGCACACTAAAGAATTGCCAACATATGTGTAACACACCAGACCTCTGAGTGACTTTCCTAGGGATGGGGCATCAAGATTTTGTTCTCCTTAAATGACCAAATCCTTTATTCGGGGATTCTACCACACTGTACTCATCCAAAGGTTTCTAATCACGGTCTCCATGCTCAAACCCGAGCTCAGAACCGAAGAATATGCCTTTCCAGTGTTCTTTGAGCGTTCATTGGTTGCGGGCCACGTGGCGTCCATGTGGATCCACCTTACAAATGTTATTTCCAAGTTCCTTCCTCCACGGTGGAAGACCATCCACAACTTGATTCAGAGGACTAGACTTAGTCTCTATCTTCTATGTCTGTTGTGGAGATAATCGATGTTTCGACGCTCTGACACTTCATGTCTCTTTACTATCTACGCACGAGACCACCTGGAGTTCCGAACTTCCGAAGTCCCGTGAGCTCACCACGTGGCTCCGACCTTTAGACTGTTTGGTCTCTCTACTATACTACATCCCCGATCCTCTAGAGTCCAAAGTCCCGAACTCTTGGAGTCTCGGTCACTTCACCAACCACGTTGGATAAGCAGACACATATCAAGAACTGACATGTAGGAGGGGTCAGGGTGACAAGTGTTACGTTCCAATGGGCCTAGAGGGTACATGATACACATGAATCTGGATGACACATGGAACATCAAACTGGGGTCCACGTCACCCTGGGTGGCATCATTGCACCTCGTCACCCCAGACTGTCAGGTTTCTACATTCCTCAGATCTCACGGTCGAGATCCAGATATGTAGACTTATATATCTACGGCTCTAGTTACCTCGGGGATTTGACATTCGGGAGTGTTGCTATGCAAAATCCTCTTGCCACCCGAAGCATCCAATATCTGAATTAAAGGGGTTAGTGCCACGCGTCCCTGATATATCGAT
>JASDQU011379038.1:24020-35761 GCA_032191745.1 Picea mariana | reverse complement strand
GTTTCGATCATGGAACATCTATCATTATCTCATAGAGTATTCCTAACTAAGAGTAAATGATCTCTAACTGTTGCACTTTGAATATTGCTTGCTCATCTATGAACACTACTAAAGTCGCAACATCCTTAGAAATATAAGGGGGTAATGACTTCAGGAACCATTATAAAATAAATTATGGAGTAACCATATCCTTAATCAAAATTTTATGTCGCCTTCATTCCCAAATGTGATCAAAAATGTTAGTGGATTTGTTTTGTTCAAAATTATCCAAAAGCTCAGTGTCAGCATCGTACCAGATCAGGAATGTGAAATGATAAAGAAAGACCATGACTAGATCACCAAAAGTTCAAAACTTAGACCCCTCCAATTATATATACCATTTAGTAGCACCCCTAGTGAGGGTTCATTGGAATAACCGTAATTGAATGGAGTCATTTTTCAAAGAATTAGAGGAGCACCATAAATGAAACATCGTCACATGGTCTCCAAGGTCTTCACCATTCTTACCTTCAAATTTTTGTATATCCGAAGGTAACTTGGTAGGAACCAAAGACCAAGTAGTTTTATGACGAATAGGATAATTTATTAACTTGGACAAATCTGGAAAATGGAGGGCTGCTAGAAAAAGCAGTCTAGGTTGATACATTGAGGCAGGAAAAATATGATTAACAAACCTTGAATTAGTATCCTGAAAAGATGATCTTGGATCAAAGTTGGCACCGGGTTGCTAGGAAGAGTTTGTGTATGGGACAAAAATTTGGATGAAACCATGTTGACCCTAGTTAAGCGAAGGAAAACCTCTACCCATCTAGTTCCCGAACGGAAAAGTAGGGTCATCCCCTGCTGACCCTCCTTGGAAAGGAAAAATTCCTTGCATGGGGACATTTTGATAAAGAAAAGGGTTGCCCCCTTGCAATATCCCTTGCAAGGAAAAAGGGCCTTGCATGGGATTCCATTGACCATGGAAGGGTTTTCCCCCTGGAGAAACCATAAACGAAGTGAAAAGATTAATTATGAACCCACTATATAGCATGAACAAAGTCGAAGAGATGTCATGCTAGTGGATTGAAATACACTACCCATAGAACTGTTGAGATTTGTGTACCTTGTGAAGTGTCCCATTGTGGTTTCGAGTCTGTAACCACAAGTGGGAAATACTTTGGTACTATGTACCCTGCACTTTATGTCTAATTTCACTTTAACTTAGGAGATTTAAGTCAAAAGTTAAATTTGGTTATTTTAGCCCAAAGTGACTATTAATTCACTTTGTGGGTGAATTAGGAGACATAAAGTGAACTTAGGGAAATTAAACCAAAGTGGGTTTGTGAGTGAGATTATTTTGGGATGATCTCAACCTTTTATTAGAGATGGGATGTAGTGATCTTAACCATCCATATTTTAGGTTTCCTTAGGGAGGTTCAAGAAAGGCGCATAGGGCCAAGAGAGGCTCATTCACTCTTATGTTCACTTGGAGAGTAAGAGTAGAGCTATGGAGATGAATATGGAAGCATTGGATGATGGTTTCAAGGGCACCTCCTCCCATGGAGGGCTCTAGGAGGTTTTGGCTTCCATTTTTTTGCGGTGTGGATGCTTGCTTGGAGGAGGGCGCACTATAGGAGGAGGGAACACTTATAGTAGGGAAGACTTTCTCTTGTAAAATTGATTTGAGGACATTTTTTTTGGAGAGATAACACGCATATTCAAATTTGTGTGCAAGGGTTTCTTCATCAGAGCTTCAGGGAGAAAGGGCGCAAGATTTCACTGATATTGGGAAACATTTGAGAAGGGCGCACCATGCTTGGGAGCATCTTCCTTCTTGGACGTGTATAGAATATTGAGAGGGACTTCCATTGTATCAAGTTCATTTGTTTCATGTACTTGTTGTATCTCACATTCTTTACATCACATATATAGATTCATATTCCAAACTGGTTTTCCCCAGGGGGGTTTTGTCCAGGGTCATGTTGACCAAAAACCTTTGTGTCCATTTCATGTATGATAGAGTTTAGAAAAACATTATTTCAGTTGTAAATATCTAAGAGGCATGTTACATATTTATGGTATGCATGTTCTAACCTATTGGTCACTAAAACTACATTCTAGAGCACCTTAAAAGATTCTTTAGCCGTAAAAAAATAGCAGTAAAGTTCCTAAATAGTTTGTTGTTATAACAACATCAAAATGTTCGTTTGACCGTTGAAACTTAGAGCCAACTTGTGGTCAAAGATAGGCCTATTTGGAAGCCTGTTAGGACCTCAACAAATATTTATGGTATCAGAGCCCTTGGTGGCTAAATCTTGTTTATTTTTGGACAGCATTTCGAGACAATTCTTGGCAGTTTATGGGCAGATTTATTGACAGCTACTTGACAGTGATTTGTAACACTTGTTGGAAGAAATTTTGTGGACAGTTGTAGGATAGTTTGTGGAAATTTTCTTAGCCTCTCTTCACACCTACTTGCTAGGAGTGAGGCTGATTTTTCACAAACTCTTTTCACACCTATATTGCTAGGAGTGAGGTTGTAGTTCTACTACCTCTTTTCACACCTTTGTTGACAGGAGTGAGGCAATGTTCCTTTGTAGTTGCAGCATCAGAGTGAGTACAGAGGGAGGTCATGTCAGTATCACAGATGCCATTAGAGGATAGGCTAGATGGAGCTAGCGATTGGTCTCCTTGGAAGGTCAGGCTTATATGTGTCCTAGAGGACCTAGAGCTATGGGATATAGTTCAGGCTCTTGTTGGTGTTCCTCCTATCACTGCTCCAGTCTTGGTGGCAGAGTTTGGGAAGAGGAACAACAAGGAAAAGAGAACTATATGTGATGCAATGAGGGATCACATTATACCCCACTTGAATGGTAAATACTTTTATATGAGATGTGGGTATCCTTGTGCAAGCTTTACCAGAGCTCTAACCAGAACCGAAAGATGGTTATGATAAGGAGAGGCTCAGGAGCATTCATATTCTCAAGACTGAGTCAATTACTTCTTACCTTGGAAGATTCACTCATATTAGAGATGAGATTGCATCCATCGGAGAGATAGTGGACCCAAAATTTATGGTGAGGACAGCCTTAAACAACTTTACCAAACCATGGGGTCCATTTGTTCGAGGCATTGTTTCTCGGGAGATTATGCCTACTTGGGAGAGACTTTGGTATGATTTCATACAGGAGGAGATGAGACTCACCTCAGATACTTATGGATAGCATCAGACACCTCAAGGTGATCAGAATCTTTCTCCGTGGACAAAGGGCAAGAAGAATGTCGGCAAGGGTGCACGACCAGGTCCCAAGTTTGGGGCCAAGCCACGGGGAGAGAGAAGTAGTGGGGAGAAGAGAGATATGAGCAAAGTGAAGTGCTTTTATTGTAAGAGGATGGGGAAATATGTTGAAAATTTTCCTAACAGGAAGAAGAAGCAGGGTGGGTCGGCAACTACAATAGAGGAGGAATAGTTTCAGACACAGTTTGAGAGGGAGTGCACCTTTCTCATTTGTTGCACTTCAGTTGAGACGACACCCAATATCTAGTACATAGATAGTGGGGCTTCGAGCCACTTGAATGGTGTGAGGGAGAATTTTATTGATCTCAAAGATACATAGGTCAGGATGCATATTTATCTTTTTTATGACAGCTTAGTCAAAGTTGTTGGGTGTGGCATAGTTACCTTTCAAAGAGATGACTTGCCACCTATTTCATTCAGGGATGTTCTCTGTCCCTGGGTTGAAGAAGAATATAATTTCACTTTCCACCCTACAGGATAGGAGTCTTGATGTTTTCTTCAAAGGGACATAGGTCCTAATACACCTTAAGGGGTCATGTCTCACCTTAGGGTAGGTGATTGGAGTGAGGGATGGGAAACTGTTCAGTTTTCTCTTTCAGCCACTTCATGCTTTGGAAGCGAGTAGCGACAACATAAATCAATATGTGAGTTATGGCATCGGAGGATTGCTCATCTTCATCATGGGGATATTAGAGGACTGAGAGAAGTTGTGATAGGAGTGCCATGGTTCAGGTCAGAGCATCAAGATGTGTGCAGAGGGTGTGTGCTTGGTAAGTTTACAAAGGCATATTTTCCCAACAGTGACAATAGGTTAGCTGGGGTATTGGATTTAGTACACACAAATATGTGTGGGCCTATGTATCGGGCATCCTTGAGTGGTTGTGAGTACTATCTCACATTCATTGATGACCACTCCAGGAAGACTTGGATATATTTCCTAAAGACCAAGAGTCGGGTCTTCAAGAGATTCCAAGAGTTCAAATCTCTTGTGGAGAACCAGACAAGAAAGAGAATCAAGGTCTTGCGGTTAGATAATGGAGGTGAGTATTCCTCTAGTTAGTTTGTAGAATTTTGTGCCTGTGTAGGGATCAGAAGAAATATGATCATGCCTTACAAACCCCAGCAGAATGAGGTTGTCGAGAGGAAGAACATGGAAATTATAGGTGCAACAATATCTACATTGCATGATCACAATTTTCCTCTATACCTATGGGAAGAGGTGAGTATTGTTACAGTTTACCTATAGAATAGGAGCCCCCACAGGATTCTAGAGAAGATGAATCCTAAGGATACCTTCAATGTTAGGAGATCCGATGTCGAGCACATCAGGATTTTTGGTTCCTTGACCTATTCTCATGACCCCTCAGAGAGGAGGACAAAGCTAGACCCCACAACCCAGCAGGGGATTCTAGTTGGATACTCTGAGGTTTCCAAAGCCTACCAGATTCACATTCCATCACTGCGGAGAGTGGTGGTGAGCATATATGTTAGATTTGAGAATATTAAGGCTTTTCAGATATCTCTCGAGTCGAGAGTCAGTGTTGAGGATGATGCAGAGGCACATATTGATGTCTCAAAGGGAGCACAACCTTAGGTTTTTGATACACTAGTTTCAGGTGTAACAGGGTCACCTTGCACAACGTCAGGTTCACAGTCACAGGGGGTTCAGGCAGAGGGTCAAAAGGCTTCAAGATCTCAAAGTGTTGAGACTAGGCCTAAGGAAGATACTCTTGGGCAGGGATATTTTACTTCTCCTTTGACTACTTCAAGGAAGAGGAAACCGAGATGGTTTCAGGAGACCCTAAAGGAAGCCAAGGAGAACGTAGGAGAACCCAAGAGACAGTTCAAAAAGAGAAAATCACTAGTGATACTTGGGTCCTATTTGGATATGGTGACGAGTATCTCAGATACATAGCCACAGACATTTGTGCAGGCATTTGACCAACAGGTTTGGTGAGATGCCATGCTGGAGGAGTATGAATCCATTATGTGCAATGATGTTTGGGAGGTGGTTCTAAGGCTAGTGGGAAAGTCATTTATGACTTCCAGGTGGTTGTACCAAACCAATTATGCTACAGATGGCAGCATAGAGAAACAAAAGGCCCAATTTGTGGCACGAGGATTCTCTCAAGTAGAGGGAATTGATTATGATGATACATTCACACCAGTTGCGAGATACACCTCGATCAGGAGTATTATTTCCATAGCAACAGAGATGGGTTGGAGGATACATCATATGGATGTAAAGATGACATTTCTCAATGGATTTATAGAGGAGGAGGTCTACATTGTGCATCCATAAGGGTTCGAGGTGAGTGAGAGGGAGTCCCATGTGTGCCTTTTGATAAAGGCACTATATGGTCTTAATAAATCTCCTAGATCTTGGCATTCATGCATTGATACATACTTGCCTCATATGGGTTTTGAGAAGAGAGATGTTGATCCTAACCTATATTACATCATTATAGGTGAGGACATGCTCATTCTCATTTTGTATGTGGATGACTTGTGCATCACAAGTGTAGAGGATCTCATAGATGAGTGCAATTTAGGACTTGCTTCAGAGTTTGAGATGAGTGACATTGGGTTGATGCACTATTTTATGGGTATGGAGGTATCGAAGGAGGAGGGTAACATCTTCCTTGGACAAGGGAAGCATGTTGCAGATATTCTGAGTAGGTTTTAGATGGAGGACTACAGGCCTATGTCTACTCCCATGCTCACAAACTGAAAGAAGCTTAGCGCTTCAGATTCCCAGTTGGTGGATGCTACAATTTATAGATAGTTGATCGGTTCACTGATGTATCTGGTCAACACTCAACTAGATATTTTTTATGTCATGAACACTCTCATCCAGCATATGGTAGAGCCAAGGAGTGTTCACTAGATTGGGGGAAAACATTTGTTGAGGTACATTGTAGAGTCATTTGATTATGTCCTAGACTATGTCATAGGTGATGGATTCAGTTTTGGCTACATAGACTCAAACTAGGTAGGATGTGCTACTGACAAGAAGAGCACCTCAGGGTGTTGTTTTGGGTTGGGGTCAAGACTTGTTTCCTGTTACAGACAGAAACAGATGTCAGTTTCTTTGAGTTACACCAAGGCAAAGTATATGGCGTCCAGTCAGGCCAGTTGCGAGGCCATTTGGCTTTGTAAGATGCTGGTAGGATTATTTGGTCAAGAGTTGCCTTCGACCATCATTCACTGTGATAATCACAGTTGTATCAAACTCTGTGAGAATCTAGTTTTCCATGATCGCTCGAATCATATAGAGATCAGATATGACTTCATCAGAGATTGGGTTCAAAGAGGGACATTACAGTTACAGTATATACCAACTGACGAGTAGATTGTAGATATTCTCACCAAGGCCCTCCAAGGGGAAAACATGTCTACTTCAGAGACAAGATGGGCTTGGTGAGAAACACTTTCCTCGGTAAGAGGGAGTGTTGATATTTTTGTACCTTAGGAAGTGTCCCATTGGGGTTTTGAGTCTCTAACCATAAGTGGGAAATACTTTGGTACTATGTAACTTGTACTTTATGTCTAATTTCACTTTGACTTAGGAGATTTAAGTCAAAAGTGAAATTTGGTCATTTTAGCCTAAAGTGACTATTAATTCACTTTGTGGGTGAATTAGGAGACATAAAGTGAACTTAGAGAAATTAACCCAAAGTGGGTTTGTGAGTGAGACTATTGTGGGATGATCTCAACCTTTGATTAGATATGGGATGGAGTAATCTTAACCATCCATATTTTATGTTTCCTTATGGAGGTTCAAGAAGGGCGCATAGGGCCAAGAGAGGCTCATTCACTCTTATGTCCACTTGGAGAGGAAGAGTAGAACTATGGAGATGAATATGGAAGCATTGGATGAGGGTTTCAATGTCGCCTCCTTCCATGGAGGGCCTTAGGAGGCTTTGGCTTCCATTTTTTTGTGGTGTGGATGCTTGCTTAGAGGAGGGCGCACTATAGGAGGAGTGCACACTTATAGCAGGGAGGACTTTCTCTTGTCAGATTTCTTTGAGGATAGTTTTGTTAGAGAGGTAGCACACATATTCAGAGTTGTGTCCAAAGGTTTTTTCATCAGAGCTTCAAGGAGAAAGGGCACAATATTTCAGTGAGAATGGGAAACATTTGAGAAGGGTGCACCATGATTTGGTGCATCTTCCTTATTGGACTTGTATAGCAGATTGAGAGGGGCTTCCATTGTATAAGGTTCATTTTTTTCATGTACTTGTTGTATCTCACATTCTTTACATCACATATATAGATTCATATTCCAAACTAGGATTTGTTCAGGGTCATGTTGACCAATAACCTTTGTGTCCATTTCATGTATGCTGGAGTTTAGAACTTCATTATTTCAGTTGTAAATATCTAAGAGGTGTGTTACATATTTACGGTATGCATGTGATAACCTATTGGTCACTAAAAATACATGCTATAGCACCTTAAAATATTATGTAACCGTAACAAAACAATAGTAAAGTTCATGAACATTTTTTTGTTATAAAACAACAACAAAACATTTTTTGACAGTTGAAACTTAGATCCAAATTGAGGTCAAAGACAGACCTAGTTGGCAACATGTTAGGACCTCATAAAATCTTCAAGAACCACCCCATCCCATGAGGGTTAGGGCCATAATTTGGAAATGACCTGCTCTCGATTGAGGGAAATGACGAAAAAATATGACCTCTGCCCCAAGGAACAACTTGGTAGAGAGTAGACAAACTCTCCACACCAACGTTGGAAGTTTGGTTTAATTATTGGGAACCAATCAAGACGCTTTGAATGCTCATGGATGAAAAATGAAAAATTGTTAGCTATCAAAGGTAACTACATGGATGCACTCAAAGAGTGAGTGGAACCAATGATTAATGGAGTGGAGATGTTTATTGAGGTAGGTATGGTGGAGTGCACCACACTCATAATTTCGTTACAGACACTAGGAGGAAAGATTCCTCCCATGATGATTGTTTTTGTGGGAGTTGTTGGGACTCCCAAAACAGACACCTCTGATGTGACTTCCATTATGGTCCACCAAAGAGGGTGACTGTCAGTGAATTCTGATCTAAGAGCCGAAAGCTGAACAACAACTGGAGTGTAAGGTCTAGTTAATAGAGGGATAAAATCTTGAGATAAATCCTTAGCTCCAAGATCTAATATGGTAACAACCTTCGAAGCAGAAGTGTTAGTTTCTAAGGGTTCTCTATTTATGATCTCGACTGAACCAGTCGGCACAAAAGTGTCAGATTGGTCAAGTCTACGCCTACGGATTGGATAAATTAACTCTCCAACCTAAACCAAGGCCCTAGTCAGAAATAATTTGTTTTCCCTAATAAAATGAAAATTTATAATTGATTTTAGTTAGCGTTAATTTTATAGATTGTTATTCACTCGAAAAGGGTGTGGAGTGAAACCAAATTATTTTTTTGACGTACTTGACAGAAAAAAAAATTAATAACACAAAGAAACAATGCAATTCTTCACTAAAAATAAGAGTGTAAATAACGCTTCAATTTTTAACAAAAACAAACTCTTTCTTTATTGTATGCAAATAATGAAAATTTTCTTTTAGATGCAATGCATTTACTAATGCAAGTTTCAGATGCAAGACAACTAATAAGATTGGAATTCTTTTTTTCAAAGCTCTAGAAGAAATATATATATAAGAGAAAAACTGTGTGTATGATGAACTTTTTCTTTTTCAAATGCAAGTGCAAAAGGGCAAAGAGGAAAATTCACAAACACACATTCTTACACTTTTACTTTATACAAATAAAGAAAACAAGAAAGCAATGGGGGATAAATATTTATAACAAATGACTAGAAACCCTAAGAAAAATATAGGAACACATAGTGTAACAAACACGCAACAAATATTTCTAAAACCCTAAACCATAAAAAGTCAAAATACAACCTTGATTAAACAAGAAAGCTGTAAAATATTTTTAAACTTTTCTTATAATCTTTCAAGAAAAGGAAACTAATTCTAAAACCCAAAAACTACTCCAAAGACCTAGCAGGACCCTGGAAGATCCCACAAAGTCACAACCCCTACCTCCAAAAGTCTAGAAAAAATTCAAAAAACACCCTCACAGAAGACGTACGTGACTATCCAATGGACAAGTAGAGTATATACACAACTCTAACTAGAGAAACTCATCTATGTACCCAATTGTACTAACAAAAACCTTCATACACCCTTAAAAATCTCTCTAACTGAGAGAGGAGGGTCTAGAAGACTCACAAAGGATGTATAAATTCAGAGAAGGAGAACACAAGGCTTAAAGCACATAAAAATCTTCAAAAGAAACCAAAAAATCAAGCACCCATAACAACCCAAAAAGGGAGAATCCCTAGTGGAGTCGTCAATTCTATTACAGAAATCTAAGTCCTATGGCTTTGGGTCAGGGCCACAATAGAGAATTTCCCTTAAAACACTCCTCTCAACCTATAATTAGACAATCAATTGGAAATAACTACCCGCAATAACTAAATTTTAGAAAAAAGAAAGAGGAACATACCTAGAACCCTAAGTTTGAAGTAGTCCATGTTTGAATTATTTCGCTCCTGAAATCCTTGACTATGATCTTCTGAAAGTCCTGCAACCAAAAAATTATACAACTGCAAGAAAGTATTTATCCGCTAACTAACTAAATATAATCGATTTAAATTTTATTTTATATTCAAAATAAGACGCACATAACATCATTGAAATCATGAATTAACACAAAGAATTGGACGAGAATGAGAGTTCTTTTATATAACAACAAAATGGGGTTGGTTACTGTTGGATTACTGAGAGGGGGGATGAATCAGTAATAGATCAATTTAATCCTTTTTAACCATATAATCCAAGTGTTATATCAATGAATCATTATCATCCAATAACTGCAGAGTAAATAAGCAATGAACAAATGAACAAACATACACATACACAATACACTAGTGTTTTACGTGAANTCCAATAATGAGTAATAAGAAATGAATAATTACACACATACGCAGTACACCAGTGTTTTATGTGGAAACCCAAATCAGGAGAAAACCACAAAATGTTTTATCTTATATGTCTTGAAGAATTACATTCATTGGAAGCACAAACTTCCTTTGTTTTCCAGATGCAACTGGAAGGAGGCTCCAACGCCCTAGTTTCTCAGGCTACAATCTAAGGGAAGCTCTAACTCCCAAATTCTCTAGCTACAACCAGAAGGAGGCTACAACCCCCTATGTTCTCCAACTACAACTGGAAGGTGGCTACAACCACCTGTCATTGCCCCGTCCAACCGCCCTAAAGTAGAAGTAGAATGATGGAACCATTGTCACACTGTCACTGTGAGATATACTGTTGTAAACATGTACCAATAAACCTGAACCATGCATCAACCTCTACCTCAAACTGTAATCAACCTGTACCATAAACAAGTGCATCAACCATGCACCAACCTGTACCAAAAAATCTATAATCAACCTGTACCATAAACAAGTGCAACCAACCATGTAACAAGTATGTATCAATCATGTGTCAAGTACTCATCAACTATGACTCATCAATATGTACCAACATTATCTACTATACACTTGATGTATGTGCCAACTCATCAATTACTTGTCTCAACCACGTACCCAACTTTTGCCTCAACCAAAATCCCCCATAAATTTCATCATCCAAATATGATTTATAACTCTGTAATAGACCTTGTGTATATGATCACATACCTTCAAACCTTCTTTAACTTTAACAACAAGAGACTAGCATTTTCATCAAATGTTATTTTAGTCTCACAAGACTAGTTTTGGATTAGTCAACAACCCTAACTTGAAATAATCACAACTTTGTACATGTAATGAATAAAGATCTGAAACTGTTACACAATGTTCTTCAATTTGTTTTATGCAATTCCTCCAGGTGTCACTACTTGGAACCTCTCAGAAAATGATTTATGTCAAAAATGGGACACCTTGTTGAATTATGGTTTATTCTATAGAGAGACCTTGTATAGCATGCCCCGCACGGAATATTTGTTGAATTGGTCTGAAACTATTACATGGAATACTAAAGAATTTACTCTAACCAACACAATTGGTCTTACTGAATTTGGATCTTTCATGAAGAAGTTATGACAAATTTACCCTAAACACATGTTTTTGACTAGTTTTATGACTAACCACAAACCCTATTTTCCACAGAGTCTAACTCAAAAAATACAATGAACCACGAGATGAATTTTTTACCACAGATACTTGGATATGTGTCCTCAATGGAATAGCTTTCATGGTCTGAACCATTCTATAAAAACAATTATTGCAAAAATGGTGAGATGACCTAAAAAAATCATACCTTAGAAAACATCATCAAAAGAATTTATCCTTCCTTGAATTCCGGCCTTCTTTTCTTCACTTTCCTCAGCAATTCGACTTAAATATCCTTTGGTTACCTCAGAAACCT
>JASDQU011379038.1:10183-23920 GCA_032191745.1 Picea mariana | reverse complement strand
TGGGACAAGATTCGAAATATTTATGAAGGAGATACAAAAGTCAAAGCAACAAAACTTCAAACTTACAGAGGTCAGTTCAAATAACTAAAAATGAAGGAAGATGAGAATATTGCAGCCAGTATCTTAAGAGTTGATGAAACAATGAATATAATCATAGGATTGGGAGAAGAAATCGAAGAATCTGTAATTGTTCAAAAGGTACTAAGATCTCTTCCTATGAGATTCAACCCTAAGATACAAGCACTAGAAGAAAGATCGGATCTGAACTCAATGAGCATGGACGAACTGCATGGAATCTTCACAACATATGAAATGAGAATTGAACAGGAAAATCTAGATGTAAAATAAGCAGCTTTCAAAGCATCCAAAAGATCAAAGAAAAAGAAAAAGGAATAAGAAGAATATAGCAACAACAACGACGTCTCGGAAGATGATGAATAAGTGGCCAACTTCGTCAAAAGATTGAACAAGGGAACCAATGGTAGGTATAGAGGTAAGCTTCCTTTAATTTGTTTTAATTGTGATGGTATTGGTCATTTTACTAACAAATGTCCTCATAAGAAAAAGAGAAATGATGAAGGTTACTCAAAAGGAAAACACACATATAAAGGAAAAAGAACTACAAAGAAAGATTTCAAGAAAAACTTATGCATCAAAGAAAACATCTCATCATCAGATGAAGATGAAACTAGTGACAGTGAGATAGGAAGAGTTTTACTCATGGAAGTAAAAGATTCTGAAAAAGAAGACACCGAAGAAGAATATGAAGAATTCGAAGAAGGATATGAATAAGTCGAAGGCAAAATTGAAGAGGCAGAAGTTGACTATCAAGAATAATTAATGTGTGCCATAGAAGTTATGAGAAGAGAAAAGAAGAAAAACAAGAAACTACAAGAAGAAAGACAAGAAAAATGACACTTGAGAACTAGAACAAATGATCACAAGATTGAAGGTTCAAATAGAAGAAGCTAAAAGAATTGAAGAATCACTCAAAGAACAACTAGAAGAAAATGACAAGATCATTGGAAACTTGGAAGCAAAGATTGTCACACTAAGAAAGGATATTCAAAAGAAAAATATGAAGAATAGCTCAAAAGTTCTGGATGACATTATCAACAATAAAAAGTCTCATCTTGACAAGTCTGGACTTGGATAGAATCAGATAGAAAATGGATCAAGATCCAAAACAACAAAGCAATAAACAAATCCAAAAAGCTATGCAGAAACAATCAAAGGGGATAGGAAGATGTACAAGAAAGATTACAGGGAACACTCCTCCACTGAGAAGATTCAGATTTCAAAATCAACAATAGACAGATAGGCGTCAAGAAGAAGAAGGATTCATAAGAGCTTCTTTTAGAAGATCTTCAACCCCTAGGTGTCAAACTATATTTTTTGGTTATGTTATGCATGTAATAATTTTAGACATAAAGCTGTGAATTGCAGAGCTAACAATAGGAACAATAACAACTTTGAGAGTCATACACAAAGGGGTTAATCAAGAAGACCTAGTGAAACACAAAGAATAAGTTACAACAAGTTTGAATCTTTGAACACTGAAGTGGAATGTTACAAATGTAACAATTTTGGACATGTGGCCAAAAATTGCAGAATGACAGACCCTCCTAAAGAACCTCAACAGAATAACAACAGTCACAGACAAGAACCTCAGAAAACGACATGGATAAGAAATCAAGATCGGTATAGAAATGAAGAATGCACAGTCGCTCTACAAGCTAAGCAGAAGAAACACGGTTGGTATGTTGACAGTGGGTGTTCAAAACACATGACATGTGATAGAGACAAATTTCTTACATTGAGAAAGGAAATAAATGGATCAGTCTCCTTCGGAAATTATAATTTAGCCAAAATCATTGGAGACGGCACAACTTGAATTAGGAACAAGAATAAAAAAGCACAAAATGTTCTACTGGTAGAAGATATGAAACATAATTTTCTAAGTGTGCGTCAAATGTGTGACCAAGGTCATAAAGTTACTTTTGATTCACAAAAGTGTGAGATAAGAAGAAAATGTTCAGGGAAATTGGTTGGTACAACTGCAAGAACTTCAAACAATTACATATATGTGTTAAGTGAAATTGGAAATGAAAAGTGTTGTCTAGGAAAGGAAGATGAAAGTTGGCTATGGCACAGAAAAATGGGTCACATGCATTTTGATAACCTTGTCAAAGTCAGCAAAAGAGAAGCAGTCAGAGAAATTCCCCATATCACAAAACCAACCAACACTTTATGCAAGCATTGTCAACAAGGAAAGCAAACAAATACTGGGTTCAAATCAAAGGAATATTCAACAACAATACCACTGGAAATCGTGCATACTGATCTAGTTGGATCAACTACAACAAAGGGCTTAAAAGGTGAGATATACTTTATGTTATTAGTTGATGATTATACAAGAATGACTGCAATTTGTTTTATCAAGAACAAGTCAGAAGCTCTTGAAAACTTCAAGATCTACAAGGAAATGGTTGAAAATGAGATGGATTCAAGAATCAAATGCTTGAGATCTGATAATGGAGGAGAGTTCACTTCAAAGGAATTTATGGACTACTACAACAGTCATGGAATAAAAAGACAATTCTCCATTGCTAGGACACCTCAATAGAATGGAGTTGTTGAAAGAAAGAACATGACAGTACAAGAAATGGCTCGAACAATGCTAATGGATTACAAATTGACAGACATATTTTGGACACATGCAATTCATACAAAAGTTCACATCCAAACCAGAGTAATGCTCAGAAACAACACCGATAAAACTCCCTACGAGCTATGGAAAGGAAGACCAACAAATGTGAAGCACTTCAGAATTTTTGGAAGCAAATGCTACATCAAAAGAGAAGATGGAAGAATGAGAAATTTTGACTCTCCTATGGACAAAGGAGTACTTGTTGGTTACTCAAGTACAAGGAAATCATACAAGTGTTACAATCTAAGATTGAACAAAGTTGTGGAAAACATCAACATAACAATTGATGAAACAGGCAGACCAAAATCAAAGGAAGAAGAAAACAAATAATGGAACAACTTTTCAAAGAAGATGAAGTAGAAGATGAATATGAAAAGAATCTGAAAGAAACAGAAGAGAAAGTTCAACAAGTATCTCCAAAGACACCTAGTGAACGAGTACAGAAGAATCATCCTTCAGATTAAATTATTGGAAACAAATATGCAGGAGTTGAGAATAGAAGAAAAATCCGTTCACCAGAACAAACACACCTAACACTCTTATTTACAATTGAACCAAACTATTTTTAAGAAGCCAACAAGGATGAATTTTGGAATAATACCATGAATGAAGAGGAGACATATAGAGATAACTTGGATCCAAGTTTCAGATCTTGGTTCGTGATATTTTTGGAGATACATTCTATTCAATTTAGGGTTTTTGACTAGTCCTAAAACTAGTTTGAAACAAGTCTTCTTAGAATTTTTGCACCCAATTTTTGTTGGCTTGGTTTCAGGTTCTGAGATTTATAGTACAAAGGAAGAATAGTGAAGTACCTTGTACTATAGTGAAGTACCTTGTACTATAGTGAAGAATAGTACAAAGGTCTACAAATTTCAACCATTGATTTGTTGTACTCTGAAAGTTATTCTCTGAGGAAATTAGGGTGTTTGGATGGTTTAGATTTCAGTCTAAAACATGTGTTCTTGGAAAAACTATTATATCTGAAGCTACAAACCTCCAAATTGAGTGAGACCTATTCCATTGGTTAGGGTACAGACCAAAAGTTTATTTTTTCGAAGTTCAAGTTTTGAAGTGAAGACATTGACACGCGGCAAGTTGTACAAGTCCACTTTCTTGAAAGGGAAAAAATCATCACATCTTGGGAAGGTTATCATAAAATTCTCTTGGAGAATCCAATGTTGGTCTAACTTATGGGGTTGGAAAGAAGACGCATCAGGATACCTCAGGAAGAAATTTTAGACTCAGAAGGGATGAAATTGTGGAGCTACAACAAAAGAAATATCAACTAACAGAACAGTCTCCAAATCATGGTTTTAAAAGGTACGTTTTGGTTTTTTGGAAATTTGCATATCTTTTGACTAGAATATCCAATTGTGGTGATTCAAAAATTGGAATAAAGTGGGATAAAAGTAGTATCGCATAAATTTGGGAGAATTTTAGGGATTTTTAGGTACATACGTATTCCGACGTCTCTAAAAATAGGATTTGTCATTACATGTTAGCGCTACAACCTGGGGACAGTGTGTTTCTTCCACGTACCTAGAGTACTATATCGTAAGGACCCTCGAATATTTGCACACTAGAAAACACTACTGTGGATTTGAGCTCCCACGTACCTGGCGTATATTGGGAGACCCCCTAGAATCGTGAGACCAATTGATTAAACCTTTTGGTCGTCTTGTTGCTATAGTACACCGAGAACAACACTCGGGGAGATCACTCTCTAGTACCTGGGTAGTCAGATAGTACAACTAAGGGCATGGTCAAGCCTACTTAGTTAGTGACCTGAGATATTGGGTTAAGTACTATTGTTGGAACCCACACATATATCATAGAGCTATAACACCTGACACTCCCTTGTTTGTGAGGAACTCTGCCTAAGATAATTAGGAATTCCTACCTTGCAGTGATACTTGGAAAACATGCCACCAAAAAAGGGAGATTCTACACTAAATAAGTCCCCAGATAGTCCTACTTGGACTCTTGATGAAGGCGAAGAAATGCGCAAGAACATATATGATTTACAAAAGAATTAACAAAATATAAACTACAAAGGATGATGGATTCAATTGAAGCTAAGCTGGAAGCGACGATGGATACTAATATGGATGGCTTAAAATGGGATATCATGGAAGGGTTGAAAATGTTGATAATAGAGAGGGCACCAAAAAGTGACAATGTATCCCATGAAATTCATGATTAGGACACAAGGAAGATTAATCAAGAATGGAGAAACTATAGCTTTGGGTTGAAGACCAACCACTTTCCTAAGATCGATACGAGGAATTTTGATGGAAAGGATCCAATCAGATGGATACTCCAGATGGAGCAGTTCTTTGATCTACATGATGTGTCACACACACAAAAGGTACAAATTGCGTCCTTATATTTAGAATCTAATCAGTTTGTGTGGTATCGATGGATTTGTTCTCGCAAATCACTTGTCACTTGGATAATTTTTACAGAAGAAATGATAGCACACTATGAGGATACAAGGAGCAATACCTTCTTCATCCAATTGATAAATATCAAGAAAAAGTGTTCAATTTTGGAGAACATTGAGAAATTCCAAAGATTTAATATAAATGTAACAAATATTACAGATGAGCGCTTGATTTATGTCTTCATAGGAACTTTAAAGGATAAAATTCAACATGAGGTTTGCCTTTGGGAACCCAAATCATTGGAGAATGCGTTTAGGGTGGCGAGAAATGTTGAAAGTAAAATTTTGGCTATGGCTACTAGAAGGAACACCCCTAACATCTATTGAGAGAATAATGTTCCTTCTTCTAAACCAACTCAACCAACAAGGTTGACACCTCAACAATTGGAGGAAAGAAAAGAAAAATGTTTATGCTTTAATTGTGGCAACAAGTACAATAAGGGACATAAGTGTGGTGAGAATAAATTATTCTACATCAATTGTGAGGAGGAAGAAGAAGAAGAAGAAGAAGAAGAAGAAGAAGAAGAACCATCTTAAGATGAAGATGTAGAATATATTTCTTCTAAAGAGATGACTCCCACCATATCATTTCATGCATTGGTTGGAATTAACACTCCTCAAAACCTCAATATCGAAGGATATATCAAAAATAAAAAGGTAATAGTGCTAATTGATTATGGTAGTACTCATAATTTCATTCACTGTAAATTATCCAAAGCTCTCAATTGCTTCATATATCCAACACCTAAGTTTTGCTTAATTATTGAAAATGAAGGAACTATCAATTTCTCAGGAAATTGCCATAAGATCAATCTTACTATGAGGGAATATGTAATGAATATTCCAATGATTTCTATACCCATGGGTGGTGTTGATGTCGTACTAGGGGTCCAATGGTTACAATCATTGGGAACAATGGCTTTTAATTTTCAAGAACTTTTCATGAAGTTTTCATTGGAAGGAAAGAAATTTGAGTTAAGGGATATCATAGGGAAACCAAGTAAGGTGTTAAGCTCTAATGGCATGACAAAATTATTGAAAAAGGGTCATTAGGGTGTAATTGTACAACTATGCTCAATATATTTTCAAACACCTAAGCCATCTATTCCCCTATATCTCCAAGGGATCATTGATAAGAATTTCAAAGTATTTGAAGATACTCCTAGAGGCATTCCACCCACTCACGATCATGATCATGCTATTCACTTAGTTTCTGGGAGTGTTCCTCCTATCATCAGGCCTTATAGATACCCTTATGCCTAGAAGAGTGAAATTGAGCGTATTGTTGAAGAAATGTTAGAGGATAGTATTATTATACCAAGCCAAAGTTCTTACTATGCATTGGTGGTAATGGTACTCAAGAAAGAGGGATCATGGCATATGTGTCCATATTATAGAGAGCTCAACAAAATCACCATTAAAGACAAGTTTCCCATTCCCGTCATTGATGAATTGTTAGATGAACTACACGGAGAAATCTACTTTACAAAGTTGGATCTATGTTCAGGGTATCATCATATTAGAATGAAGGAAGAAGATATCCCAAAAACAACATTCAGAACTCATGAATGCCATTATGAATTTTTGGTCATGCCTTNATGACATACTAATCTATAGCAAGTCTTGGGAAGATCATGTTCGACATGTTGACAGGGTGCTACGGCTACTAAAGGAGAAACAACTATATGGCAAACCGTCCAAATGTTTCTTTGTAGTGAAGGAGGTAGAATATTTGGGCCATATTGTATCTCATGAAGGTTTCAAGGTAGACCCTAACAAGATTAAAGCCATATCGGTCGATTCCCAAAACATTGAAGAATCTTAGAGGATTTTTGGGTTTGACAGGTTACTACCGCAAGTTTGTTCGAAACTATGGAAGAATAACAACACCTTTAACTACATTAACTAAGAAGGATTCATTTTCATGGACTATAGAGGAAACTCAAGCTTTTGAACAACTTAAAGAGGCAATGTTCAAAGCTCTTGTATTGACCACACTAGACTTCACAAAAACCTTTATTGTGGAATGTGATGCCTCAGGAAATGGCATTGGTGTTATTCTAATGCAAGAAGGAAGGCCCCTTGCTTTTGAAAGTCGACCACTCAAGGGAAATGACTTACACAAACCCATCTATGAGAAGGAAATGATGGGAATACTACATGCATTGAATCAATGGTTCCCTTACCTAGTAGGTAGGAATTTCAAGGTCAAAACATATTGTGACAGTATTAAATACTTCTTGGAACAAAGACTATCTTCAGAAGAACAACAAAAATGAGTGACCAAGATGTTGGGTTATGACTTTGAAATCATCTACAAAAAAGGGAAGAAAAATGTTGTGGCATATGCACTCTCAATAAAGGATGAATCTGTTGAGGTATTTCTCTATGTTATCTCTATCATTCAATTTGATTGGATAACAGAAGCAAGGGATGAATGGAAGAATGACGAAGAAGTGTGGACTCTCATTCAAAGGTTGCAGCAGGATTCCAGTGCATCTGATACATTTACATGGAAAAATGATTCAATATGGTACAAAGATCACATATATTTATGTAATACCTCCCAACTCAAACAAAATGTACTATTGGAATTGCACACCTCTCTGGTAGGAGGGAACTCGGGATTTTTGAAAACCTGTCATAGGGTCAAGAGGGATTTTTTTGGGATGGACTTAAAACTGATGTTCAAAGGTTTGTGGCAGAATTTTTGGTTTGCCAACAAATAAGGTGGAAACAATTAAGACCCAAGGTATTTTACAACCATTAGCCATTCCAAGTTAGTGTTGGGAGGAGGTTTCCATGGATTTCATCACAGGATTACCAAAGTATGATGGAAAGAGTGTCGGTATGGTGATTGTTGATAGAATTACCAAGTATGCACACTTTTGTGCATTATCTCATCCTTTCAAAGCCAATACAGTTTCTATCGCATTCATGGAGACAATTCAAAAGCTACATGGAAGCCCAAAGATTATTGTAAGTGACAGAGATCCCATCTTCACTGGACATTTTTGGACATAATTATCTTCTTGTTTCGGTACTCAATTGGCTCATAGCTCATCTTATCATCCTCAATTTGATGGAAAAATCAAGATAGTGAACAAATGTATGGAAGGCTACCTTCCTTGTGTTGTCTCTGATAAACAAACATGATGGTTCAAGGTGTTACCCTTGGAAGAATAGTGGTATAACACTTACTTTCATACTGAAACAAAAATGACACCATTTATGGCGCTTTATGGATATCACCCACCGTCCATCACTTCTTCTCTAAAAGAAAAATCTAAGGTTTCAGAATTGGAATATCACATCAAGCATCAACATCAAGTTCTCCAACTCTTAAAGGACAACCTAACCATGGCACATAATCACATGAAACAACAAGCAGATCAACATCGTAGTGAAAAAAGTTTTGAAGTAGGGGATTGGGTATTTTTAAGACTACAATCATACAAGTAGATGTCCCTCAAGCAAGATAAGAAGGATAATAAATTATCACCGAACTATTATGGCCATTATAATATGTTGTAAAAGATTGGTACTATGTCATACAAATTGGAGTTGTTTGCATCTTCGCAAGTACACCCAGTTTTCCATGTTTCATGCTTAAAGAAGGTTATAAGTGACAATATCCAAGTTAAAACTATATTGCCAAAACTTGATGAGGAAGGAAAAATCATATTGGACCCTAAAGCTATCACTAACACAAGAATTCACCAGCTGAGGAATAGATCAATTTCAGAGTATCTCATTAAGTGGAAGAAACTACTTGTTGAAGATTCCATGTGGGAAGATGAGTCTTTTATGCAGAAGCATCCATAACTACTCAAGCGTTGAGGAAAACACTTGTCTGAAGGGGAGGGGCATGTTCAACCCTAAATCATGAAACATTACCCCTTAATTGAGGCATATTACATTAGTATTGTTATTTTATTTATGTCATCTTGGGTCCATTAGTTGTAATTGTACCTCCTTGTCTCCTATATATACCAAGGAGACCTTTTCATTTGGAATCATCTTGTATTTGTGAATTCATGTGATGTATAAGGAGGTTTCCCCCTTGAAGAGGCTTATTATATAATTTTCTCTCTTTGTCAAGGCGTGGCGTACTTATTATGATGTTTTTGTGCCATTTTGATATTTGGTTCTTAACATAGGCTCATAGATAATGTTGGGAGATATAGAGATGAAGCCCCGTGAAAATGGACTCCTGAACTGATTTGAAAACTTAATATTGTAAGTAATAAGTTTTTTCCCACAATAGATTTCTGGTTCAACAGTATACTGGGGGGATATATTACATAATTTGAGGTAGATTGTACCCAGTCTTATAGCATCACGAAGAGGGAATTTTTAAAAGGTACGTGCATAAGATATTTGAACGCATTATCTACTTGGATAAATATTTTACTGTGCAAAAAGAATTCCATGACAATGGAGTTCGATAAGTAAGCACCTTCGTGCACATAGGAGAACTGGGGGATGATCAGAGGAAGGTCTGAGCATGCGAAGGATGAGTGGATGGATTGAGGATGTCGAGAGAAGACACTAACTTAGACAGATAAATTGGAGTACTGCGATGTGCAAAAAGGTTCAGATATATCCAGAAGGAGATTGTGGCTGGTAAAGGAGAGAAACACAAAGAATTCGAGGGTAGTGACCCCTACGCAAAACTTCATATCACATTGTATGGAGAGAGGAAAAGGAAAGAGAGAGATCCTTAGCACTACCCAACATAAGAAGGAAGTCCATCTAGGATCGAAATCTGCATCAAACCCACAACCCCTTGTGAATCATTAATAATTTAAGCAGGAACCAAGACTTATTCAAGAGCAATAGTAATAAGTGGAGGAAGTCGGAGCAATAGTCACAGTAGAGGGAACAATGCAACAAACCAGAGTGAGTCAACATCACTAAAGATAAATACGGTGTAGAAAAAAATGGCAAGTATAGATAATACGTTGAGGATCCTTGAATTCCATGGATTTGGGTCAGAGGACCCATAACAACATTTGTTTGTATGTGAGACTATATGGACTGCTGTAACTCCCCCACTACGGCATAATAATTTTTTCGCATTTTCTCGAGGGATAGAATCCCCGAAGTCCTACGGGGGCTTAGCGTAGGCTAGCTCTTCCCTTTTCCACCTCCATGTGATCGCCAGTTATGACCACCGGCCAAGCAACTAGGCACCTTTTCACATTTCACGACTCAACGATATAAGCGAGTCAAGTCTTTAGACTCTGCAAACCCTGAAATGCCGAAATGCCAAAAAGGCTTCGATCAGCAATTAGCCCCCTGGGCTATGCCTTGGCCCGTATGACCACTTCTCATAAGACCACAGTCTTATTCCCTTTGGGACTTATGGATACAAGAGCCCGACCTCTTATCAACGAGACTCCTGAATTCTCGATTTCTGATTTCCCGAAATGGCCTTTGTCACATTAACCATCCTAGCTATGCCCTGATCCAGGTGACCACTCCTCATAAGACCTCCGTTCTGTTTATTTCGGGATTTATCAATACGAGAGCCCGACTTCTTGTCAACGGGACTCCCAAATTCCCGATTTCTGAAATCCCAATGGACCCTTCCTTTCAGGATTTTCCCCAAAATCCTGAATTGTTGCCACGTGTCCTCCCTCAAATGGACGGTCCTCGTCATTTCGTGACTTGCGACCCCCAGTGACACAAAATTCTCTGTCAATTCAAATCCCCGGTATCCGAAATACCGATGGACTCTCGATCTCCACCACATGTCCTCCACGGATGGACGGTCCAGATCGTTTCGGGACTTCGCCAGGTGCGAAGTCAAAATGTTCACCTTCCTCTTTTGTTTCCCGATGTTCGAATCCCCGAAATGGGTGATCTAGTGACACATTTCCTCCCTTAATCAGGCGGTCTAGATCTATTTCGGGACTTCCACCATGGAGTGTCCCGATCCCTTGTCCTCAAGACCTCTGAAATCCCAAAGTCTGAAATCCCCGAAATGGGTGATCTCGTGACACATGTCCTCCCTTAATCGGACGGTCCAGATCTATTTTGGGACTTCCACCATGGAGTGTCCCGATCCCTTGTCCTCAAGACCTCCGAAATCCCGAAGTCCAAAATCCCCGAAATGGGTGATCTCGCGACACGTATCCTCCCTTAATCAGACGATCCAGATCTATTTTGGGACTTCCACCATGGAGTGTCCCGATCTCTTGTCCTCGAGACCTCTGAAATCTTGAAGTCTGCAATCCCCGAAATGGGTGATCTCGCAACATGTGTCCTCCCTTAATTGGACAATCCAGATCTATTTCGGGACTTCCACCATGGAGTGTCCCGATCTCTTGTCCTCGAGACCTACGAAATCCCGAAGTCGAAATCCCCGAAATGGGTGATCTTGCGACACATGTCCTCGCTTAATCGGATAGTCTAGATCTATTTCTGGACTTCCAGTATGGAGTGTCTCGATCTCTTGTCCTCGAGACCTCTGAAATCCTGAAGTCCAAAATCCCGATACCAACTCCTCTTTCGGGACTTTCGCCTCTGTTCACAAAGGCTTAACCCTCATGAATCTCCTGACAGATCCAACGGTTGTCGGGTTTTTTTGACTAAGATATGATGGTTCAGATCTGTCCCACGCTGTGCACTCTCCTGCTGCTCCCTGGACGTGGAAAACCGACGGTCTATATCTCTTCCTTTCTGCCAAAGAGCGCATCGGGATTTCAGGACTTGCGAGTACGAGAGGGCTCGCACTTGGATACCCCGGGTGTCAAAATGCCAAAATATTGGGATTTTAAGATGATCATTCTTCCTCGTGCAGGATTACTAAGACTTGCGCCTTCAAATCCTTTTTCATGTTCTTGGTAAGATTTCCAAGAAGGATGTCTCTATGGGGAGATCTATCTAGGGTATTACCTGAGATGGATAAGGGTACAGATTTCCCGAGAATAGACTTGAAGTATGAATTAGATCGATATACATATATAGAGAGAATTATAAAACATAAGCCATACGTAGTCTTTCCATTATCAGCATGCAACCACCATTTCTGGTCAAAACACCACACAGACAGTCTTATACTGAAACCATTTATAATTGCACAAACTATGATCATAAATGTCAGAATATACATTTCAAGATGCAAGATGATCATAAATGTCAAAATATACATTTCAAGATGCAACATGTAAAACACTTATCATAAATAACACCAAATGTGACTGCAACTGCTGAGAGGGGTGCTCGTTTCCACCCAACCGTAGGCTCAGCGACTCCCAACGGATTTACCACTAGCCACCCCCGAGATGAGACCACGATGTTGTGAGACTGAGTCTTTGTTTTCCAGTGACTGAGAACGAAGGTTACTCTCCTTCTTCTCCGCTATCACTCACTCTGTATTTTTCCAGAGTTCTTTTCCTTCTCTTCTTCCCCTCACATCTGCCCCTTTGATCGCACACTCTTCTTGCCTTTTCTCCTTTCGGCAAGGTTGCGTGTGGCACGATCTTCCGCGCGGTGGTCAGGTCTGAGGACTCTACGGATGGGCGGTTCACCCCCATCCCTCATTACTCATGAGGAGCCATTTACTTACCAACCTGGCGAGTCATTTAATTTGGGGCCAGTGAGCCGCTCTTGGTTCACTGGGCCAGTGAAGTCCAAATACGGTATTGGTTTCGGTGGAAGTTAACGCCACCATTCCAAGTGCCTTCCACCACCTTTCTTCAGCCATCGTGGTCTCTTTTTTAGCACATCCCCTCTGAGCAGTATTGAAATATATATATATATATTCATATTATTATTCACATTCATCGACCTTTTTCACAAGGTCCATTCACATCACACATTCACATTTCTGAGTTTGCCACAATACTTGGCCAGTATAGTTATTTTTACAGACTGGGGGAAACAGGGTGTTACAACTGTGAAGAATGTCCAAGATGAAGAAACAAAAATCGCACAGTTAACAACAACTTTTAGAAATCACGTGTTGTTATGGTATATGAAGTACCATACTACTACGCCAGCTAGACAATCAAGAACTTTGGAAGAAATTAGAAAAGCATTGCTAAAGGAATTCAGGAAGACGAAATATAAATCTCAATATATTACAGAGTTAAAGGAGATTAATCAAGTATAGGCCGAGTCAGTCTGGGAGTTTGATCAAAGAATTAAGGATTTGATGGGTAGATTGAACTTTCAGATCCAGGATGAACTAGCTGCACAGAAGGGAGCGATAGTGCAGGAGACGTGACTGCATAGATGACACCTAAGAAGCATTCAACACACCACATGACGGGACATGCAATCAAGATTTATCATGACATAGAAGCATTGGATCTGCGTAACATTAAATACAAAAGACCTTGACCGATTTCCAAATCGAACGGAGAATCCGTCAAAGATACAGAGTAATGGAGCAATAAAGGCAACCATTAGTGGATTAGACAGAGAGTTTAGGTGTGAAAGGAAACTGTAGTTGGCAATGTAGTCTAAAAGTATGTAAGGAAGTGCGTAGTTATAATTAAAACTGATAGGAAAATAATTCGAAATTGACTTCAATCGAAAGACGGTGGGAACAAGTGTGATGAATATTTGT
>JASDQU011379038.1:0-10133 GCA_032191745.1 Picea mariana | reverse complement strand
GCAACCATTAGTGGATTAGACAGAGAGTTTAGGTGTGAAAGGAAACTGTAGTTGGCAATGTAGTCTAAAAGTATGTAAGGAAGTGCGTAGTTATAATTAAAACTGATAGGAAAATAATTCGAAATTGACTTCAATCGAAAGACGGTGGGAACAAGTGTGATGAATATTTGTACATGATGGACGATTCAGACTAGAACCCGCCAAAGGACATAGCATTATAGCAAACCCATGGGAGAAATCAAGTATAAGTACACTCGGATGAGACTGCATGTAGGATGAATAGAGCCAGCTCGCTATAAAACAGGCGGAAGGGGTAGGCCATTGGTTCTTATCCATTCGAGATAGGAAGAAGGGATGAGTTTCAGATATAATCTAAGCATAGTGAAGAGAAAGAGTGAAGGGTAGAGGATCCAAATAGAGTATAACAAAGGACGATGGCACCACCTGAAGCCATAGTACAAATTTGTCAGCAAACTACAGTTCTGGTGAAGGAAGAAGTCCCGCAAACAATAGTAATTGACCCCAGTCTCGCAAACTATCCTAGAACCGGACTACACAAAACAAAAGGAAACATAAAAGCACAACAAAATCACTACGAACTAACAATGCATCAAGAAGGAGAACAAGAACATAAAGAACATGGAAAGATGATTTTTTGCGCTGTAAGAACCTTGGTATGCTCATAGTTATGATACTTGAGAAACAAGAAAACCATCTTACCCAAATTAAAGAGGGAAGTTAGGAAGGAGTTGCACGCTTATTCAACTCCATTTTTCAGAAAGAATGTCTTAAGTTATCAAGCAATGTGCGGACTATAAGAGAAATTTAGTAGGATGACACCTGTAATAGCGAAGGTGACTTTTGACTCAGTGGAAGAATGCCTAAGTGGCTCAGGACGAGCCACAGATGAGTGTTGGGGACCTGTTGGAGAGGCATTTTAGATAAGTTTTGGGATATGCGCCAAAAGGAGGTCAAAGGGTAAAAGACAGTTAGAAGATGGACCAGGATGCATGACATAGTGGATGCAAAGGATGCACGATGAAACAATGAGAAGGTGGAAAACAATTATAAAATGGAGCGCTTGGCGAGATTTTGTGTACTTTTGTAATGGGTTTTGGGGGACACTTTATCCAATTTTGTAACGGGCACTATTAAAGATCAAGAAGGTCAACATTGGAACTGTAGAAAACCCAAAAATGGCAAGTATTGGAGATTATTGGGATAATCAAATAGTAGAAAGGATCACATCATTACTGCGTGAGTACAATGACTTATTCCCAGTGACATTCTCAGAGATGAAGGGGTTAGCAGAAGAGCTAGGATAGATGAAGATCCATTTGAATCCAGAAGCAATACCTATCAGACAGAGACCTTACAGATTGAATACAATATACAAATAGAAGATGAAGGAATAAATTGATAAGATGCTAGAATATGGTGTCATAGAACCTGTAAAAGAGTCAGAATGGATCAGTCCTATGGTGGTGCAGGAAAAGAAGCAAGGAGGGATTAGGATTTGTGTAGATTTGAGAAAATTGAATGATTCTTGCCTACATGATCCTTTTCCTACCACATTTTCATACAATTTTTTGGTGAATGTAGGGGGTCAAGAATCTTATTCTTTTACAAATGGATTCTCAAGATATCATCTTATTAGGATAGCACCTGAAGATAGACATAATACTACATTTTCTACAGAGTGGGGACCATTTCATTATACATTTATGCCATTTGGATTGAAGAATGCACCAACCATTTTTTGAAGGGTAGTAGTAGCATTTTTTAAGGACTCCATTCAGAAGTTTTTAGAAGTTTACCTAGATGATTGGACAATGTTCAATCTATTGAAGGATCATGTGGAATAATTAAGGTTGATGTTGGAAATATGCAAACAATGTCAAATATCATTGAACATTAATAAATGTATTTTCAGCGCACCTTTTGGCATTTTGTTAGGGTGGTGTGTAAACAGGGTCTGTTGGTTGATCCTGCTAAAATTGTTGTCATAGTTAAATTACCACCACCAAAGTTAGTACATCAGTTGAAGAGTACATTGGGCCATACATAATATTACAGGAAGTTCATAAGGGGATATTCACAGATTACTACACCAATGGAGAATTTGCTGAAGAAGGACACTAAGTATCAGTGGAATGATGAATCCCATTAGATTTTGGATATTTTGAAGGAGAAGATTGTTACTGCTTCGATTTTAGTATTTCCATATTGGGAAAAATAATTTTATGTGCATGTGGATGCATATGCAATAGAATTAGGAGTAGTATTAACCCAACTACGAGAAGGAGATATAGATCACCCTATTGCATTTGCCAACAAAAAGCTATCAGATTCAGAACATGACTATAACACTATAGAAAGGGAAGGGATAGCTATGGTGTAGGCTTTGTAGAAATACATACATTACTTGTTAGGGAAAAATTTCAATATGTTTATAGATCCTTATGCTCTGAGATATTTAGTCAATAAGCCAGTGTTGGGGGGAAGGATATGTAGATGGCTACTCTTGTTTCAAGAATTTGACTTTGAATTTGTGGTGAAGCCTGGAAGATTGAATGCAGGACTGTATCAATTATCTAGGATAACTAATGGAGAAGCACCTAGTAACTTGGAAGACAACTTTCCAGATGCACAATTGTTTTCAGTATAGAGAGTTGATGAGTATTTTGATGACGTTATTGAGTTTTTGAGTACATGCTTTGCACCAAGAGAATTTACTATTGCGTAGAAGAAAAATTTGGTGGTCAGAGTTGCGTGTTAGCAGTTGATTGCAAGGCATTTATACAAACTTGGAGAAGATAACATCTTAAGGAAATGTGTGATGGAGCATGAAAGGCCTATCATTTTGGTAGAGGCGCATGAAGGGATTGCTGGAGAAAACTACGGAGGAAAAGCTACTACGCAGAAGGTATTGCATGTAGGATTATGGTGGCCAACAATCCACAAGGATTCAAAGGTATATTTTCAAATGTGTGATGTCTATCAAAGAGTGGGGAAACCATCCAGGAGGGATGAAATGCCATTGGGACCCCAAGTAACTTTACAAGTGTTTAATAAATGGGAAATGTATTTTGTAGGTCCAATTAATCCACCAACAAGAAGATCAGGAGCTAGATATATTATTACAGTGACATAATACTTGACCGGATGGGCTGAGGCAACACGTGTAAATGATTGTAGCGCATAGACTTTAGCAGCTTTTTATTTGAACATGTAGTGAAAAGGTTTGGATGTCAAAGAATATTGATGAGTGATTAGGGGACTCACTTTATTAACAATACAATTGAGGCAATGCTTGAAGAGGTTAAGATACATCAATTGAGGAGAACTCCTTATAACCCTTAAGCAAATGGAACAGTGGAAGCCTTCAACATGATTTTGAAGAATTACTTGACAAATATTTGTAATGTGAACATAGATGATTTGGATTTGAAGGTACCAACAATACTTTGGGCTTATAGAACTACTTGCAAGAAGCTAACAGAGAAAACACCCTTTAGATTGGTGTATGGACAGGAAGCAATAGCTCCCTTAGATTATTTGATACCAAGTCTTTGTATTGCAACAATTGCATACATGACATAAAGGGGCACAATGCAGGAAAGTTTGGCTCAACTGATGGAATTAGAAGAGGGTCGAATCATAACAGGTTTCCATCAAGAGGTACATAAAGCAAAGGATAAAGCATGGCATGACAAACATATTAAGAAGAGGAATTTTAAGGAAGGAGATCTAGTTCTCCTCTATGACAGGAAGTATTTGCATCACCCAGAGAAGCTTATAATGAATTGGCTAGGTCCATATCATATCAAGTCTGTCATAGACGGAGGTGTTGTACAACTGCAAGATTTAGCAGGAAAGGATGTTCAAGGACTGGTGAATGGTAGTCCACTGAAACTATATAGGGATATTTGACATACTAACTCTCAGTATTTGCAGCGCATCAAGTAGACTTGTACATATTGTAAATAGTAGGAGTTAAAAGAAGACAAAGGGAGAGAAAAGTAGAAAAATGAAGAAAAATCCAAAAATAAGTAGTTGGAGGAATAAGTGATATAGACAAATAGCTAAGAATGACAATACGCAATAGACAAAAATTCAGGGCAACGAGAAATGAAGATACTGCGCACAAAGAGGATAAACATCACACCAAAGGAAGGAAAACGCAACGTGCAGGAAAAATGGAAAAAGAACGGAAAGAGGAAAATGATGACCTGGAAATCGAAAAAGGAAGAAAACATTAATAACCGCAACCATAAAAAAGGAAAATCTTGGAAAGGTTCAACACTTAACGATTTTTGAGAAACAGATAACTTAAGAGTTAAACCATAGGGTTATTGATCATTAGGGACAATAATTTAATCATAAAGCAAGCAAGATGGCACCTCCCAAAGTTGGCGGCCCTGAATAATTCGCAAGGGTAACCCAACACACAATGAAGAAAAATGAAAGAATAGAAGAACCAGAAAATATCATGGATGTGGAGAATGTTACAACCACAGAAACTGAATCGATCAGTCCAACAAGGGTAGCCGAAGAAAAATCAGATGTAGAAGAGATGGAAGTGGATCAAAGCATAAGACACCAAAAATTGGAAAACCCTAACGGTGGGGAAAACCCTAACGGTGGGGAAAACCCTAATTCAAAAAACTCTGTAGGAGCGGAGGAGACAAAAAAACAGAGTGAAGGGAAACTAAAACAAGAAGACGACGTAGAAGAAGTCCTGGTCAAAGACATTAAAGGCCATCAAGAAATATAGGGTGAAGAAGAAGAATTCGAGGAAGAACATGCAGAAGAAAACCAATCTGCGGGTTGGAAAAAGAAAACACCAAGAGCTCCAAGCAAACAAACCTCAGTTGAGATCATGCTTCCTCATATCCAAGACGCCGTAGTTGCAATTGAAGACAGTTTAGAAAAAGTGGAAAAATTGAAATATGAAGATCATGATGTAACAGACACAATGAAGTTTCTTGACCTTGCCTATAAAATCTATTTAGATAACAAGGAGGAGGTAGGACCCTCAGGAAACCCAATTTTGGAGATCGCGTAGCTGATCACAGGATTATATAATTTGGGTATTATGAATTGGCTAGAAATACCGCATTTTGGGCATGGTAAGAACGTGGGCTATTGTTCGAAACAACTGTTGACAAGGGTACATGGAGGTATCATGTGGATGGGAAGGCCGGTCCATATAGATGTATACCTCATAGAAAAACTCACAAGGTTTCCAACCAATGACATAAAACTAGACGATTACTTGGAGAACAAAGCAAGGGACAAGGAGATCGCATAATAGGTTAAAGAAAAGTTTGGGACAAATGAGGGGAACATGGGCATAGTGATAAAGGACATCAACGATCCTCCGATGAGGTTTTCCATGAAGCTTATGGATGGTAAACTATTGAGAAAGTGTAGAAAGGAAGAGGCCTTGACAAGAGTCATAATAGTAGTTGCATAGTGTGCAAAGGTTATAGTATTAAGTTAGGTGCCCTATTTATTGAACCAATTTTTGATACACTACAAGGATGCACAAGATAATGGGACATAATTCCATTACTCTTAGCTATTGATATTGGTAGCATTGGTAGGCTGGTAGGAACCCAAATTCATAGCCTTTCTGGACAAAAGTGGAAAATGTCGTGCAATGTGGTATACAACCTTATGGTAGGAAAAAGACACTAAGAACCAACAAGTGAACATCGTCGTGTTTTCCATGTTCCTAGAAGATATGCATCATAAGACAACTAATGTATGGAGAATCCCAATTGAATTAGTCAAAGAAAATGAAGGAATTGCTAACTTTAAGGCTTCAAGACACCAAATGTGGACTCATGCCATAAGAGATCCAAAAAATAAGTGTCTAGAAATGAGGTACTGCATAACGCGTGAGGAAGTAGAATAGATAATGAAGGACTGGACTGCGTAGTGGAAAGTTCCAGTAATACAGAAGAAAGGGACAAAACCTAAGGAACAAGCAGAAGTAGGTCCATGAAGGAAGACATGCAGTCCAACAAACAATACAAGGAAGGTTGCAGAGCACAGTCAAACCTCAGGGAGTAGTGCATCAGTCAAGAACCAAGGAGGAAAGACATCATGTCAAGGACAAAAGTAAAACGATATGGAGAATAGGTAAATGGAGATAACTCTCGTAAAAATGAGGTATGAGATGACGAAACCGAAAAGAAGAAAACTGAGGTGAAGACCTCAACCCCAACAAGAAGAGGACTGGAACACATGAGGGAGAAATAAGGAAGAAAATTAAGTACCACAAGAATCCCCTGGTACTCACTATCACAAAAGACGATGCAGAATTTGTCACAGATAAAGTCCAAGATAGAGGGGAGAATGAAATACTTTCAACAGAAGCACAAAGAGAGGAAATTATGGAGAAGTTAGTAGAAGTGCATGCCATTCTAGAGAGGTTGTAGATAAGTATTTTGCATCATCCTACAATGCAACAGAAAGAAAAAACACAAGAAGCACTAGTACAGAAAGAATAGGAAGAGATAGTACATACAATAGTAAAGGGAAGTGGTAGGTTTAAGGTTACGTGGGAAATTTTGGAAGTAGACGAGAACACAACACATAAACAGGTGAAGGAAATAGAACATCTAGAGTTGGTTATGACACACATACCCATAAAGGAATTATATGGGTTACATGCGAGTGTGATTTAGGAACTCCAGTCTATAGCTAGGGTGGATGCCACCAACCTAGGGATCAATAGATATGTTAAGGAGATATTGTAGGTAACTTGTGAGAAAATAACACTGGAGAACTTGCAGGAGGAGGAAAAATGCACAGATAAACTAGAGAAGAAACTTGCATAAGTTTACAACAACATACCAAACTACGCGCAGGAACTGGAGGTCAAAGTAGAAGAAAATATACAAAATATTGCACAGACAATGGAGAGATATAAGCAGGAGATAAGAAAGTTAATATAAAAAATGACTCCAAGCACACCCACAAAAGTGAGGGAACTGAGAGAGTAGGAGGTTACTGCGCACATAGATAGCATAGCACAGGAAGTAAAAGAAGTTGCAAAATTGTATGACAAGACTGCACACATTTGGACTAGCCTGGAAGAAGATGAGAGGATACAACAACTGAATCAAAGACATGAAAAGGTGACCACATAAGTACAAGATTTAAAGCAGAGGCATAAAACAATAGCCATCCTGGAAAGGATGAAGAGTGCATAGGAAATGAAGAACCTGCAAGAAGAATTGAAGGCAGTACAAGGAGAAAAACAAGCAAGTCAAGCTTAATTGGTGCCATTGCAACAAGAGGTCGAAATACTGATAGAAGAACTGCAAATAGAGAAAGGAATACTAGCACATGCATAAGAAGAAAGCAGGGAAGTGCTGAAAGAGCACGTGACAACACATGATGTGGAGATACTGGTAGAAAAGAGAGCGCGTGAAAATGATAAAGTGACAGATTTGGGAAAGAAGTTTCATGCAATGGAGGTAGCGCTGTAGCAGGTAAACTAAGTCTGAATGGCTTAGGACGAGCCACAGGTTAGTGTTGGGGGCCTATTGGAGTAGGCATTTTTGGGAGTTAAACGAAAAGTGGTCCAAAGGGAATAACATGCACCAGAAAATAAGGAAGACCAGCGCGACTAAGGGCAAAGGGAGCAACACACGACAGGATTTGCAGAAATTTGAAGCATATGTGGACAAACCTAGCCATGTTAGGGTTAGGGTTTTGGAGTCATAATGTAAGGGTTTTAACCCATTTTGTAGTATAAATAAGATGTATGAGGTAGATTGAGGGATCATCTTTTTGTCATGGTATCTTTTTGGTGTCCTTGTTGAGATAGAGAACTTACTTTTGATGAACCCTTTTGAGTCTGAGTTTTGTATTTTTGAGAGCTGTGGAGCTCAGATGGAGTCAATATTTATGTGTAGGTGAGGGTCAGGTCACAAGCTGTGGAGCATGATGCGACATTGGTCTACCCCATCACTATTCACATATCTTGTGATGTAATGCGCGCAACACTATTTTGATGAAGAAAAATAAATAAGAAGAATATATGTGTGGACATAGCCCCAGGGGGGGTGAACCACGGTAAAACCTTTTGTTGCAATGTGTCTGAATGCTTTGTTATTTCTACATTTATTATTAAATGGTTATATGAATGAATGGGTTTAACTACAACATGCACTAGAATATGTATGCAGAATGGATATTATGAATGAATGTAATAGTAGATATGATGAATGGTATTATAGAATGCATGTTTAAGTAGAAATAGAAGTAAAAAGAACAACACCCACCCCTTCCATGATTGCAGACACCTGCGTCCTGCAGTCACCCATAAACCATCTCAGGTGAGACTGCATTGTGCACCCTGTGCGTGGTGTAGCCTTCAAGTTTACCAAAAGGGTCAATGGTGAATAGGTTTTTGTTGGAGAACTAAGGTAGAACCCGGGTCAACCCATACATCCAACAAAGGAGTACTAAGAAAAAGAAAAATTCAACACCTATGCCACGTTAGCAAGGGTGACATGAATAGAAATATAAATGGGTACTAAGAAAAGGAAAAGTTTAACACTTATGCTACACAATAAAGGGGTACTAAGAAAAACAAAAGTTTGACACCTATGACATGCCAACAAAGAGAAAATGGTACTAAGAAAATGAAGAGGTAAAAAAATATGCCACATTAGCAAAGAGAAAGGGGTCCTATGAAAAAGAGAAGGTTGACACCTATGCCACATCATCAGGGATGACAGGTCAACAAACATAAAGGGGTATTAAAAAAATGAAAGGCTCACACCAATTCCTTGTTAGAAAGGGTGGCGTGTCAACAAAGAGAAAGGGGTACCAAGAAAATTAAAATGTCAGAACCTATGCTACATCATCAAGGGTGACATGTCCATAAATAAAAAGGGGTACTAAGAAAAATAAAATTTTGACACCTATGTCACGTTAGCAATCGACTACCAAGGAGAAGGGTTGATGACCGACAGTCGGGTTGATAGTTTGGAAAACATCCACAAATCAACAATATATATCTCTTTGGGTTTGAGATCGATAGTGCATATTGCCACATAGGAAATATTATCCACCAGTTTCAAAAAAACAAAGTTCGACACCTATGCCATGTCAGTGAAAAGAAATGGGTATTAAGAAAAAGAAGAGGTTGAAACCTATACCACATTAGCAAATAGAAAAGGATACTAAGAAAAAGAGAAAGTCGACATCCGTGCCACATTGACATGGGTGACATGTCAACAAACATAAATGGGTACTAACAAAATTAAGAGGTTGACACCTATGCCTTGTCAGCGAGGGTGACACATCAACAAAGAGAAAGGGGTTCTAAGAAAAATAAAATGTCAATGCCTATGCCATTTCAACAAGCGTGACATGTAGATAAAGAAAAAGGGGTACTAAGAAAAGGAAAAGTTTGACACCTATTCCACATGAGCAAGGGTGACATGTCAACAACGATAAAGGGTTATTAACAAAAATAAAAGTTTGTCACCTATGCAATGTCAGTAAAGGGAAAGGGGTACGAAGAAAAAGAAGAGGTTGAAACCTATTCCTCTTCGGCAAGGGTGACAATTGAAAAAAGAGAAAGGGGTACTAAGAGAAGAAAAAGGTAGAAACCTATGCCACATCAATGACGATGACATGTCAAAACCTTTTCTACGTCAAAAAGGGTGACATGTCCGTAATGAAAAAGGGGTACTAAGAAAAATAGAAGTTTGATACCTATGCCACATCAACAATAGACTGCCAAGGAGAAGGGCCAATGGTGAACGGTAGGGTCAGTAGTGTTGTGCTCCCACAACTACCCACTAAAAATCTCTTGTTTGAGATATTTTCAGTGGGTTCTCCCCTTTCTAAAATTTTTGCAAGGTATTACATCGCTACATTATTGATTTGATACTGACATGGGGAGTTGCTACTTTCACTAGTACAGTCTAAATCAAGATCTTCATTTTTGTAACATACATCTCAATGTTAGGGACCTAACCCCTCACGTAGGTATAATATTATATTTCGTTGTAATAAAGGTCAATATTAATAAGGCCTTGCAATAAGGAAGAATAAGTTGAATGTAAGAATACCTAATAGAAGCTTCCGCTTCGAGAAGG
>JASDQU011379034.1:0-23922 GCA_032191745.1 Picea mariana | reverse complement strand
TGGAGTTGGAGCTGGAGCTTTGAGTCTGAGCTTAGCCCTTGGGCCCAGATTTATATCTGATTAAAGGGTTTCAGGGCCCCTCTTTCCCAAGGTTTTCAGGTTGCAGGTTTTTCAGGTCTGATTACAATATATATTTACCCCAAAAAATTTATTCAGGGTTTCAATATAACTATTTAGAAGTTGTTTAAATTTATGGGTGCGGGTTGTTTAAATTTTTGGGTGGGAACAGTTCCATTCCTAAATTAGGTAGGTGGGTAGGCCCTGGTCCAAGTTTTTAAACTAGGGCTTTGATACCATGTGTAAGGTTTCTTCCAACAGAGCCTTAAAAAACACAGATTAAAATAGAGAAATGTTATTCTAACTTGTTAACCATTCATTATTCAACATAATTAAAAATTCATATTCAACATACTCAACATGACAATAAACCACTTAAAACAACATGATGATGAGAATACATACCTCTAACTGATGCTACTGCAATTCTCCAACTCTGCCTAATGCTCTGCCCAAAACCAACTAACCTCCCAACCAGCTAGGAACAGAGCCTCTCTAATCCCCTAGCTCTAGGATTCCATAAGGATTCCTAGCCCCCGATCCCAAAACTCCCAGCAATAGGTGCCCCCCTGTAAGAGTCCTACAACTAGCTTCTCCAGCCAAAACCAGTAATACAGTCTTCCAATCTCCCCAAAAAAACAAAAATTCTCCAATACAATCTCCCAATATGAAAATAATGCTCTCTCACCCAAAGTCCCCTTCTCCTGAGTGTTTTTCCCCCTCATATCCTCCTTCCCCCCCTCTCATTCATCGCCTTCTCCCTTTCACTAAGACTCACCCACCTTATCCCTCCATTCAATGCCAACCACCTTATCTCCTTCTCTTAAAGGGTTCCATCATTCGATACAAAATAATAATTAATAATTTATTAAACTAGATTTTATTAAACATATATTTAATCATTAAATTCATTAATTAGTTAATTAAACCAATTCACATTCAAAAAATATTTAACCGGGACAATTAATTAACTAATTATTTAAACTAATATACATTAAACAATTAATTAAACAATGACAATTGATTAAATACTTAGGGTTGTTACATTATCAGACAACATTTTGGCCTAATTGAAAGTGAAACCCTATGCTACTTCGTGCATGATGGATACCCATTCCACCGAGAAGTGAGTAGGGCTATTCTTCCCAAATAATCAACATAGCATCATGGCTACATACACCATATGCTTATCCAAAGACGTTGTGGCATATAAACTGTGAGCATTAGTTCTAAATCTCTCCGGGTGTCCCCACCAAGACTTGATTATATCGGGACAATTCTTGTCATATTGGACGCACTCCTTTTGCTTGAATTCTAGAATGAATGAAACATTGAATGTATATCTAGGATTAGGGGATAGTTTATACATTACTTGCATGTTTTTTGGTCGGAAGGAGTCGACAATGACCTTCTGATGGTTGACGATGCTCCTGGTATGGATGTCAACATGCTCCAAATCCCATCTTATCATGTCATTGTAAGGCATGAGCCTCAACCATGCCGCTACGTTGTGCAACTTCGACTGCACTATATGTCTGATTTTGGCCATATAAGTGTCGCCCTACTCTTCGGCAGAGTTCTCGGGGCAATTTATGATTTCATGTTCTAAAATATCGAACACCTGCGTCCAAGTCCTAACAGTTTCTGTGGCTCGCAGAGTTGTGTCTGACAGAACGTCCCCATTTGGGTTTGAATCCTCACCCGCTACGTCAAACGTTTTCGTCATTTTTTGTGGTGCCATAAATTCTAAGGAGACATATTAAAATTACATGTTTGTAGAGAAAACTCGTGAATGCTTCAAACATATAAATATTGCTAATTGCAAAAAGTGAAAATGAATTCAAAATCGAAGTGATTTTATTCAAAACAGGGTCATTGCTTTTCGTATAACTTCAATGATGGAAAATTAATTAACGTTTTATGAGAAAGTCTACCTGGCGAATCACAATCTACATTTGAATCATTATCTTTAACTAGTCATAAATGCCACCAACACTTCGATGGTTCGTGTTTGGGGGTTTTCGATGTGAAAGAGTGGTAACCTCCCGAATCCCGAATCCACAGAAAAATTAATCTTCGAATAATCACTTTTAACTAATCATGTTTAAGACAGTGTGTTAGCTTCAAGTGTTTTGGGAGTTCGGACTTTGGGTAATTTCAATGTATCTTGAGAGGGACTTCCCGAAATCCAAAATGTGAAGCAATTAATTATTTGGTAATTTATTTTAAGTCCTCATTAACTGCATTCAACTCGAAGTATTTTGGGAGTTCGGGCTTCAAAAACTTCAGAATATCATCCAGGGGAAACATCCGAAAACTGAACTATGAAGTCATTGATTATGTTTAACTCAATTATTTAACATTTAATACTTCGGTATTTTGATACTTCGATGATTCGTGAATTCATTCTTTGTTAAAATCCTGAAGGATTATCTTCCATAGTGACGTGTTGTAGATCATCCCATTCTGATGTGTTCAGGAAAAGGGAGGTGCCACATGTCAACTCGGGAAAGATTCAGAAGGCACACGTGTCCCACAACTTGTACCCTTAAAAAGGTTTAGGAAAAGCAACAAGTAGATGCTTTCGGGTTTCGGAGCTTTGGGATTTTTATTGTTAAGACTTATTGCGACATTTGAAGTGCGGAGCTCTGAAATGACCATTATAGTTTTACCTCTTTAAAATTTAGGCAGCTCCAACAATCCGGAGCTATTAGGATCGTTTGATCAAAAGGAAAAAATTTTCAACGACAGATGTCGTGCGTGCCTTATTATTTACCAACTAGCATAGGGATTTGATTTAAAATTAAGATATCACTTACCAACTTTCAATCTTCTTCGGGTAGCATTATATTTTCATGAGGTGAAAAGCACAGGGCTCAAAAGTTCATAATTGTATGTGTTCCAACATAGGCTCCATCTGGGGATTGTGTCTCCTTGTGAGATGTGGAAGAACAATAGACCTAGTGTCTTTATTGGGCAAATGGAGTGATTATTGCATTTATGGGAAACACTTTTAGGAATTAAGCATATAGAGAAAAATTGAACTTCAACCGAATCTCAGAAAACCTTCGAAACACCCCTGATCATTTATCTCAAGTTAGGCTATTTAAAATTTCCCTTTACTAAAACTAAGTTCGGATATGTTTAAGATAATCAAAATGACTTTAACTGAAATATCAAACTTCGATTTACTTCGTTCGCATCAAGGTTAAGTAGATGTGACAATTTATTTAGGGAGTCCTTCATTGGTTCAAAGTGTAAGGATTACCGGAAAGAGAATTAGATGTCGGAGTATATTTCGTAGATATGTATGACAACCATACAAATATCATAGATATTTATTCACTGCCAGGAAGCATGTTCAGTACCCGGGTGAAGTTATCTACTTCTCCCATTGAGTTTCCTTTCACCACTTCAATTAGCATTTTTGCATTTTTTTGATATGAGGGCAATCATTATAGGAATTTCATTTCATCATCTCTTTGGACAAGATGGGCACAATCAAATTATGAATTTCATTTCACCATCTGTATTTTATTTTAATATTTTGAAGTGGGGGAAATCAATCTGTATGTAACATACAAGGGATGATATATGCTTAAAATTTTAATAGGAAGGTCTGTCACAATTTTTTTTTAGATGTACTTTGCAACTAATTTTCCCCCAATCTTCAATACACCTTCACCTATGGGGAAGATTTTATAGGGATTTTGATTTCCAGGGATCGACCTTGATCGAATTAGTAAAATTAAAATATGATAGATGAGCTAAATCTATTAGGATTATCCTGGACATAATTTCTTTCAGTTAAAATCAAAGGAACATAAATATTTTCGCCTAATCTTGTTTAGGAGATAATTTTTTAAGTTTTCAAAGTCAAGGTAAAATTCTTTCTTTTTATGAAGAACCAGGAAAGGTAGCGAAAATCAGGAGGGAATAAAAACTCAGAGATAGAAAAAATAAAACGAAAAGGTAATTCAGAGGGCCAGGCATAAAAGAATCTCATTTTGACATAGGTTTGTTTATTGATTCTCGAACTTCCTTTCAAGACTCCTTTTTTATTCTTATTTTCTTTTTATTTTTATTTCATTCAGAGAAGGTTTTGGAATTAAGCTGAAATTTCATACTTCTTTGATCTTTGATTGGGTGACAATATCTATATGAGTGAAACCTCCTTTGTATCCGATAAGATTTCCTTTAAAATTTTAGTTTGAACTAGCGGGGTAGGAGTTCATACCTCATATTTACTCTGTATTTTCAATCAAGTAAATCATTAATTTATCACCTGTTTTGAGAGAAAGCAAATGTTCTTTTTTGAAAAAGGAGTTGTTGGATTCCGATGTCAGAAAATTCTTTTATATTCTGTTTCAGTGATATCAAGTAAATATGGTTTATTTACAATGAACTATAAAATGCCTTGGATAATTTACAACAGAAAATAAAAACTACAGTTTTTTTTTTAAATGGAAACAAACATCGATTCAAACCGATATATACAATGGAAATCAGAAATATGACTAATGCATAAAATTTTTTAGGTAACGCTCGTTGATAGGAGCGTCGAGATTTTCCAGTAAGAAGGAATTTCTCCCCTCAGCAACTGCAATTCTGAAAGGTTCGAACCAGAGATGTTCGAACTTGCCATGTTTCCCTACATCCTCCTTTCTAGCATCCCACTTTAAACTAGATCACCCACAAGAAACTCCCCGTCCTTAGCCTTTTTATCGAAAAGGGTCTTCATATTATCTTGGTACTTTTGAAGTTTGTCATCTACTTCGGCGTTATTTTGTTGGACTTCAATTATTTGATTTATCCTTCTTGTAACGTCGTTTGGATCTTCATTTGCATCCTTCTAGAGCTTCATCATAAGAAGAGAGAGATTGATAGGAAGTAAAATGTCAGTACCATAAACCAATTGAAAAGGGGACATAACTATTGATTTCTTGGTGTCAATCCAATTCGCCCATAAGGCGTATTTTAGATGGATGTGGCAAGCCTTCTTATTTTCTGTCAACACAGTTTTTATTATAGTCATTGGGATTTTGTTAGACGATTCAGCTAACCCATTCCCCTGAGGATAATAGGATGTAGAGTGTCCTAACACAATGTTGTATTTTTGGCAGAAATTGATCATTGCCATAGATTTGAAATCTTGGGCGTTGTCAGTGACTATTTTCCGAGGACAACAAAATCTTGATAGGATGTTCTCTTCCAAGAAATTTATTACTACCGAATCCATAGCATTCTGAGTTGGAATAGCTTCTACCCATTTCGTGAAGTAATAGGTGGCTGTTAAAATCCATCTATGTTGAGTGCTTGACTACGGATGGATCTCTCCAATGAAATATAAACCCCATTGTTGAAAGGGAGCTTCCTCTTTGACTGGGATTAAAGGTAGTGCATGGAGCTTTTTCTTACCAGAGAACAGTTGGCAAGAGTTGCAGGCTCTAAACTTGGAATTCACATCAGTAAATAACTTTGTCCAATAATATCCATCTCTTAAAATCTTGTAGGTTGTTTCCCTCCAGGCGTGGTGTCCTCCACACACTCCTTCATGAAATTCATTTATGACACTTTCTGTTTCAGGTTTTGTTAAGCAACATAATAAGAAACCTAGAGGATCCTTCTAGTACAGTTGGCCATCAATAATACAATATTTAACTACGTGTAGCTTCAAAGTTCTCGCTTTGGACAGAGTCATGTCATTCAGGCACTGAAGGGTAAGGAGGTATGAAACAATATCACAATACCAAGCAGAGGAAGAAAAATTATCTTCAATCTGAATCATAGGGGTTTGATCATCAAGCTCCTCGATATCTGGGAGATATCCGTGTGATTCCAGGTGATTTATCCCAAGTGCCTGGAAATGTGATTCAACTAACATTTTTGTCAGGCCTTGACCTTTGACTAGCTTGGTCGGTTTCTCTTCTAGATCAAATTCTTGAATTTTAGCCAACCATCGTCCTCTTCTCCCATCATTGTCCGACTGAACTAAAATGTCTTTGATAGAATTAATTGGCACGTAGGGGACTATCTTGTAATGCAGTACATATGTCTTGAAAGACTTGAGATCCTTCACCATTGTGTATGCTTGTTTCTGCAGTATATCGTGTCTTAATTCTTCATCCTTGAGGATTTTTTTGAATAAAGCTATTGGTTTCTAGAATCTCTCCTCGTTCTTTTGCAGGAGTACCGCTGCAATAGTATGTTCGAAAGAGAACAAAAAGATCATGAATTCCTTTGTATAGTTTGGACTTGCTAACAATGGTGCTTCCCCTATAGCCTTCTTGACACGCTCGAATGATGCTTTAGCTTCAGTGGCCCATTTCACTTCGTTGTCCTTCTTCAACATATATGTAATCATTTTTATTATTTCAGCAAAATTGGGAATGAATCTTCTCAAAAATTTGATCTTTCCTAAAAAAGATTGAATTTATTTTCTGTTCCTAGGAACATTTATTGTGTCTATAGCCTCAACTCGTTTAGGGTCAAACTTTATTCCTTCTTTTGAAACAATATGCCCCAATAGCTTACCTTCTTGCATAGAAAAATGTGATTTCTTAGGATTAAGAGACAAACCAAACTTTCTGCATTTTTCGAAGGTCTACTTGAGGTGTAACAGATGTTCTGCATCAGAGTTAGAAAAAACTGTCAAATCATCAAGATAAATAATGACGACTTTGTCTTTCTCCCCGACGAGCGTGATGTCCATCACTCTCTGGAAAGTATCCCCTGCATTCATCAAACCAAATGGCATTTTATCGTACATAAAAGTTCCCCACGGAGTGGTAAACACAGTCTTTTCTCTATCGTCTTCATGGACAACAATTTGATTGTATCTAGAAAAACCATCAATCATGGACATCCTGTTAGCCCCAACTACCTTTTCTAGAACATGATCCATTTTCGGGAGTGAGTAATTGTGTTTGAGGGATGACCGATTTAAGTTTTTGAAATCTACACAGAGCCTTATTTCGCCATTTTTCTTTCTGATGGGGACTAAATTCACTACCCATTCAGAATTCCTGAGTGGATTGATAATTTTTTCATCGAGAAGTTTCTTGACTTCCCTTTCTATCACTGGTAGGAGAATAGGGTAAATCTGTCTGAGTTTCTGTATGGAAGGTTTAATACCATGTTTTAGAGGAATCTTATGTTCAATAACAGAGGTATCATAAGTTTTTAGATCATCATAAGACCAAGAAAAAACATCCTTGTACTGTCTAAGCAACTCAGCGTACTTACTTTTCATTTGGGCTGAAAGGTATTTTGATATCTTGACCATTTTCGGATATTTGTTAGTTCCTACATTATAGTCTTCAACTTCTTAGTGTTGAAGATGTAAGGTAGACTTTAAAGGTATGCCATCCTGGTCAAACAATATTTCTAAAGGGATCAGGCCTCTGGGAATCTGGTTGTTCTTAAGCACAAGCATACGGTGATTTTCTATCTTATCTTAGAATTTTTTTGGGGTTTCTCCTTCTTGCATAATCCAAGCAGGATCATTTTGGTTTCCTGATCTATGTGAGTTTCAGATAAATCATCAATCATCTCCAAAAAATGTTTAATTTGTTCATCATCCTCGAACACTTGCCAGTGTTGGATGTTGTTTGGGATCGACAGTATGTGTCTCATCTTGATATGATATTTTAGTTTCAAGAAAGTGGGCAGTACAAAGGTCGCAACAGCCTTGACCAAGGAATCATCTTGTTGGTTCTCTATTATGGGAATAGAGTGTATGTTGAAAGATGAGAAGAAATTTTCTATAAGATCCCAGGTGCAATTCCTGTATGATATCAACCTTGGGTGTTTATCTTGATACTGCTGCTTCACTTGTTTTACAATAAGCTTTGCATCACCATAGAGTATTAGATGCTCGATTTTTAACTTCCTAGCAGCTTCTAATCCTAAAACCAGAGCTTCATATTCACAGACATTATTCGTATAATCGATATCCCATTGTAAACTATAAGAGAAGGGAATAAAATACTCATCACCTGGTGCCACGAATAAAACTTCAGCTCCTACTCCTTCACAGGAGGAGGCACCATCGAAAAACATTTTCCACATTCCTTCTCTACTATTTACATTTTTATTTATCATTTCTATTTTTTTATTTTCTTCTTCTGTACATTCTTCGAAATCGTCATCTATAGATAATATAAATTTCCCTAAGTCTTTATCAACAACATAGACCGGGTAAATATTGGGGTTTTGGGGGTCATTTACAGTATACTCCAATCTAGTTTCTCTGTACAGTCGTGTGAATTGTCCACCGAAAATCAGGATCATAGTGTAAGTCATGTCCAACTGAACCTATGCTCCTAATTTAGTGCCCCAAGACCTAGATAGAAGCATTCTGTACTTGGTAGGGATGTCAGCAATGACCACATCCATAAGGATACTTCTTATAGGGATCTGAGTAAGATTTACTACCAAATATTTAATCATGCCTAGCCACTTAACTTTTCTAGAATCAAACGAGTACAAGTATTGATAAGGTCTAGTAATTTCGAGGCCTAACTTCTCCATGATAATTTTAGGCATTAAATTATGAGAGGCCCCATAATCTAACATGCAATTGTGGAGTAAATGTTCATGCACAATTAGTGTAATATATAATGGAGTGACATAATCCTTAGTGTTTTCGATGTGTGGACCAAACATGATCGTAGGTCTTTCATCTTGCAGATTAATAACATCCACATGACATTCAACATCAGAAAAATTTATCACTTTAGCAATTTTCTTTTTATAAATCGGGTTTTTTGCAAGTTCAACCAAAGGCATGGGAATTTTAATTTTATTAAGTTCGTTTTCCAAACTGAAACCTCCAATTGTTTTTTCAATTTCTCTAGTTGGAATTTTTGCTTCTGTATTCTCGATTTTTTTAGTTTGCGTTGTTTTTGTTTCAACTGGTTTTATTCGGGCAACTTGTGTTTCAATTGGTTGTTTAGTAACTGCTAAATCATTCATTTTACTTCGCGAAAAAATATTTTTTGGTGGAACATTCGTAGTATTTTTTTCTCTGGGCCTTAAATCGTACTTTTTTTGGAGTTTAGTCATTATTGAATTGGCAAGCCCTTGATAGGCAGAGTCTCCCATATTATTAATGATTTCCTCATTATTAAACAAGGATTCTAGGTCTAAAGACTTCTCATAATCTTTCCTGGTTAAATGTGGCTCAAGATCGTCATCGCTAAGGTTGTTCAGTTCCTCTTCTAACTCATATTTTTGCATATCATCCCTCTGCATAAATTTTTTAGTTTAAATGGGGCTTGGATCTTTTGATCTTCATTTTTTATTTGTCTTTGTTGCATCTGGGGGTTAGGGTTTGTCTTGAAATGATTCCTAACGTAAGTATTAGGTTTGGCTTGATCGAATTCCATTATGGATATCTTGTTCGATAAATCTTTAATTACCTTGGCTATCTCATCCATTTTCTCTTCTGCGGACTTCCCAGATCCAGATGGTCTTGCCCGTTATTTGAAACGCCTAGGTTCTCTAGTTCCTATATCAACCTTGGATTTTAATTTTCCGGATGCGATCATATTAGATTCAATTTCTATGTCATCATCTTGCATTCCTGCTAGAGTGGCAGATCTTCTTTATCTTAAGAGGAGGGCAAAGTCAGGTTCAAAATTTCCTGTGAAAGTTACCTTTGTTGCAGGTTGAGAAGGTTTGACTTCCGATGGGATTTTTTTATACAATTTGTTGAACCTATGAGTAAATTCAAGGACTATTTCTAAATTCCTTTTCCTTAATGCCCCAAATTCGGTTAAGTAATAGAGATGGTCTTTTTTCTCGCCCCACTGTCTTAGGAAATCATTTTCTAGTTCATCATATGACCGTATGGAACCTATAGGGAGTCCTCTGAACCAGGTTCTCACTTGCCCCTCAAAGGTTTGTACTAACACCCTTGATTAAAAATCCTCGTGTTCGATACCAAGGATATCAACAAACTGATCAAAAAAGGATATGTGTTTAGTTGCGGTTAGGTCTCCTTCTCCCATAAATTTTGGTAGGTTTTTCATATAATTTTCGGGCAAATCATGGAGGACGGTAGGGAGGACCAAGGGAGCGTATCTGGCAGCTACCTTGGCAAATATTCTAGGAGGTGGATCTTGTCCTTGACCTTTTCCACCTGCTCCTCCACCTCATGTGCCACAAGCACCATCCATTGAAAGTCTAGGAGACGAACTTCGGGAGCTAAAAAGGGGATTTTCAAAAACCTCAAGAAAGTGAAAAGGTGACCTTTCGACTACTTCTAGATGTGGCGAAAGAAGTTCCAAAAAAATACCGTTAGGAGATGGAAAATATATATGAGGAGGAAAAGGAAAAATCAGGCTGGTTTCCTTAGATTTACAAGATGTATATACATGAGAGATGATCGGGAATGAATCGGGGTAAAAGGGGTACTCTTCACAGTTTCGTGAAACTGAAACCTTCACTTCAGGAAAGGAGATACCCCGCATAGTGTCAATGATGACAGGTATTGAAAGGGATTCTTTGCTCTCGTTGGTAAAAGTACCTATCAAGTCAATATCAACCTTAATCTTGGGAACACTCACCTTTGGAGTTTCGGTTTTAGCCACAGGTTCACTAGTTGATGCCTCTGCAGAACGACTCTATTTAAGGCTTTTGTTGGGGGTTAGCTCTTCAATTGGAACCTTAGCATTTACTTGTGTCACTTTGGGTTGATATACTTTACCTGCTGATGCAACAATAGATTTGAGGTATCCCTTTGGTTTCAACAACTTTTCGAGATCTGACACTGGTGTGGTCTGCTTATCATCTGGATTTTTTCTAGTATTATTTCGACCGAATGCCATTTTTGTCTACAGTGGAGTCACTAGGTGAAAAATAAAAATAAGCCTTAATTATGTATTCAATCTTTGTTCACCATCAAATATAGAAACTTACCTTGTCGTTTTCCCAGGGAAAATACTTCATTTCTTCGTCCCCGACAGTGTCGCCAAAAATATGTTGTTCCTGAGATTAAACTTAAGGCTCAAAGAGTAATGTCAGGCATCAGGAATGTTTAAAGAGAATGTTTTAAAAAATTGATTTTTATACCCTTAGTTATATCATAAATAATCCTTAAATGAAATTAATAATAGGATAGTACAGAGACCATATTTCATTATCTGAGTCACAATTATGATATCAAATAGTGTGGGAGAAACTTACAAAACCATTAAACAAAGCTAGGCATCAATGGTAGATGAGTCTCGCCTTGTTTGCAGTAGAATAAAGTAAAGAGTGCACCCTTGAACATGATATGAGATGCAATAATTCAAATAGCTTGCAGGTCTTTTTTTTACTTATAGTAAACACAGAGGAAAAATTGCTTACTTAATGAAATGTTGATATAATGTGACTACAGTAGTTGTGATACTAAATTTCAATCAATCAGTTATCAAGGAATTACAGAAAGAAATTCAAGGATATGGAAATACAGAAGAAACACACAACACAAACTGAACAAAAATTAGAATCTCTGTCTGCACTTGTATTAATACTCAAAAAGGAGAGTTTTATCTATTACATCTGGCAAGAAGCAGCCATGAATGAATCTTGAATCTATGTATTTATACCAAAATTGTCACAACTCAAAACAGTTGGACTTCTTATGATACAAATAGCATATATTTGAATAAGACAACAATATGTAAAATTTGATGAGCTCCGTTGGCATTCTCCTCTACCTCTTCATCTGCTGGGCAAAAAAACCTCTTTTCTTTAGTCCTTTAGGTTGGACACATCTGTCATATGGCCTCCTCAATAATTCAACATATTGTCTTGGCCATTTTTATATGTGGCCATCTGCACTCCAGATATATTCGACAATGTAATGAGACATAATCGGGATCAGGGAGGAATGACAATCAAATGAGTAGCACTACATGGCTCACCAGGGAATGCATAATGGGCATAAGAAAAGTAACCGTTCGTGGGGAGGATGACAATGGAATAGGTGCATGATGATGAATCAGGGATAAGTGAAGATTAGAATGTGAATGGATGAGATAAGCGGTTGTAGGAAGGTGAAAGGTAGGGGAGGTAAAGACAAAGGGCACTATGCATGCTTTCCTTATTTGCTTCCAGCTATGCTTGGTTTCCCATGTTCAATACATTGGTTGCATATATTCAATAATCAGGTGACAAGCAAAATGCAATAATTTCAAAATTTATTGGGGCCTATTTATTTGTGCTAAAAATTAAGGGGAGTTGTCGAGGGCTCAAGAAATGGAAACTAACTAAGTGAACCAATTATCTATGTTGTTAATATAATGGGGTTTGAGTTTATTAAAAACTAGACGAGAGGTTTCAAAAAATATTTAAACATTGTAAGATCTTGTGGGTCCTACATAAGACAAATTTAATAGTGTAAATCCAAAATATTTAAGTACTTAATATCTTTTCTATATTTAAACAATGAATCCTTAAAAAGGATAATTTAATTTATGATATCCTCACACTATTGAATGGTAAAGGTAAAACTATGAAGTTTTATGAGAATTAGGCACCTATATAAGTATATAAATTATTTATGTTTCCTGACATTGCTTCACTTCCAACGAGCATCTATAGCCTTGACGAAAATGTCTTGGTATCATACAGCATGGTCCCACTTCCAGTGAGCATCCGTAGCTCTAACGAGTTTACTTGTACTTCCCACACTTTACAGTGATTTCAACTTCCTTATTTTATCCCTTTTGATTTATTTGAAATAATTTCTTATGCAATTGAGTAAAAGAAGCAGGGTGGTACAAGAGATAATCTTAGTTTAAAGAATAAATGTCATACTTTAAAAAAAAAAAAAAAATGAAATTTTCCCTTAAACTATCAATGTAGAATACCACTTTAATGTGGTGGGATGGGTGGGATTCAAATAAAAGATAAATATAGACTATTTCCTCTACTTAAAGAGTACCATCATAATTCAAAATTTTGTAGTCTAAACGTTATACATTTTGGCCCTTTTCCAGGGATATTTTCTGGGGATATTTTCACGAAATCCGATAGGAAATTGTTTTATATGCATATTTGAGTGGTTAATTCTACATAATTCGAGTGCCCCAGGGGGTTTTCAACATGCTGAATCCATTTTTGCATTCATAAATGAAATTTAAACAACAAAAAAATGTGATTTCATGTAGATTTGTGTCGCTGGATTCCAACAAATCTATATATATATATATATATATATATATATATATATATATAACAATTAGACAATGTCATTTAAGATAAGTGTTAATGTTCCACCATAGTCACTAATCAATGCCATATATTTGAAACTTAATGTAGATGTTTTCAATTATTAAATCAATCCCATTTGTGATAGTAACAAAGTAAACATAACAATTGTGGAACTTGGAAAAAATTTCCACATATAAAAAAGAATAAATTATTAAAAACAAAATAAACTTAAATTTTCAAAGAAACTTAAGAAACAATAATAAATTTTAAATAAAAAAATAAAACAAAAATAGAAAAGTAACTAATAGAAAACAAAACAAACGTACACTATCCTAAACTAATCAAATTCCAAAAAACTATTTGAAGTTAAACAACCAATGTAACCAAACTTAGGCTTGAAGCATATTAACACATTGATAATATTATAAAAAAACATGTCCAAACTAAGATATGATATGTTCATTTAATCAAACCTCTTTTATTAAGACACAAAGAAAACTAGAAAACATAAAATGGAAATTGCTTAATAATAAAAAGGAAAAATGAACCCTAAACTAACTGTATAGTTATGACATTAATGTTCAAATCATGAGAACCTCATTAATTAGATTCAAATTTTATTTTATTTTTCTCTCTTAAATAAGCCATGCTTCACAATATTTGCAAAAGACCTCATCAATTAGATTCAAATTTTATTTCATTTTTCTTTCTTAGATAAGTCATGCTTCACAATATTTGGAAAAGACCAATTGCATTGAGCATTTCAAAACCAATTTCTTATATAATGTCAACTGATAATCAAGAGGCTAAGATAGGATTGGAAAAGAAAATGTTTAACCAATGTTACTATGAGAAATATGATTAATAACCAAGAGAGAGAAAGGGTAAGGAAAATCTTCCATGAATATATCCCGATGATGGTTCATCTTCAACTTGACATTTTCATAACTACATTATTTAAACAAAAGAGAGATAATATAACTATAAAATAAGCAAACAAAACAAAGCTAACTAATCTACTTCTAAACCTATTCTACGCTACATTGGTTATCAAAAACTACGTGAAATCATACTACCAATGCAACCATCCAAGTAATTATGAGCCTACAATCACATGTTCATTGAAAATAAGAAATAGGCATTAGAGCATTATTTTATAAAAGATAGAAAGAATTAAAACATTTATATTCAGTATATGTAAGATGATTCCTTTAAAATTGACCTGGAACCTTTTCACATAAGAATCCTCCACCCAAATTCCAATTTTATCATAATTTTCAAATTTAATATTATGGAATTGTTGAAAAGAATTTAAGGGAGAAGAACATATTTGATATGAATCATAAGTTAAAGTGCTAAAAATTTTACCCTAAATGCATACCTCATTTCTATAGATGTCATTTGATTGTGAAAACTGAATAAGATAATGAGGATCTATCATAAAAAATGATCGACACCAAAATATCTCATTATCTTGTAGTTGATTTTTTAACTAACCAGGAGTCTGAGAAGAATCATGATAGTCCAATTGTACAACATTAAAATGATCCACCCATATAAGAAAAGTATAAGTAAAAATAATGGTGTCAATCAATTGTTCATGACAATGGTAAGGCCTTTCATCTTTCATATCCATGATAATGCAAGAATCTATAAAATACATACTTTCACAAGAGTTATCCATAACATTTTCCCATCTAAAAGGTTTACATGGGAGATATTGAAATGACTCCAAGGCCACCATTTCATCCTTCTCATTCCCAAAGTATAGATCATTAACAGTTGGCTCCTTATTAAAATATAATCCCAGACATAATACTCTAGAAGAATTAGCTATAGGATAAGGTATAACCATCTTCACATGAGAAGCATAAACCATATCAAGATATAAAAAATAATGGCGATTGGAAATCAAATAATGAAAAGCATCTCTACGAGGATTCTCCTTAAAAGAAATATTTTCTCCCAAACTTTGATTAGTTATTGATGAATCATTCAAACATTTTTATTTGTGAAATATTATATTATCAACCTTATCACAATCAACCCTACCTTCTTCTAATCAAGATATAAAATGTTTGATACCATGTGCATCTAAAGAAATGTCTTTTTCTAATTTATAGTGTTGATCCCATGCTCTTTTAATACAATGGAACTCATAGGACTATCTATATCAGGTTTATGTTCACAATAAGTAAAAAATAATGGAAGCATATCCTCAAAATTTTCAAAGTAAAAGGTTCAAGAATGCTCTCAATGAGACAATCATTAGACTAGTCTAGAAGTGTAAGTCTGAGAGATTCTTCTTCACTCTTTGTATTTAAACAAAAAAAAGTGTGTTCTGAAGTACAATGTTGATTAAGAGAGATGGAATCTTACTCAAAAATTCCAGAAGTGACAGTCAAATATTCAAGAAGGTAACATATTTCTTCGTTCTTAGGTGGAGGTTCCTTCTCCTTCTATTTTTCCTATAATCTTACAAATAAAGGAGCATAAAAAAAGTATAATATGCCCAACCCTTGAAATTGTGTTGTTTTAACAATAACAAGAAATAATTCTATGTTTGTCCTTTCACAACAGTCTCTTGAAGATTGAAACTCAGTCTTTCTATGCAAGATATCTATATATCAATAGGAAAAATAGTTGGAGAAAGATAAAAATATTATATGAAACTATAACTCTCATGTAAATAAAATCTAACTTCATAATCAACATCGAAACATGATATAAAATAAACAATATACAGCAGATCTTGATTAATAGAAAGAGAATTAAGATGTAGGAAATGTTCAAAAAGTTCAATCTAAGAAGGTTTATCAGCCAAAGGAAACCTATGACAAATACACATGAATCTTGATAAGAAACCCTTAGTAAATTTGTCTTCTCCTTTTGATAGATCCTAAAATTCACCACATAACTCATCATAGTCATAATTCCCAAATGCATTATAAAATTCATACATGAATTGTTCCCAGGCTTGAATAGAATCATTTAAAAGAGACTCGAACCAAAGCTTGACTCGACCATTGTAAGTGAGGGAGAATAATATTCATTTGACAAGATCATTAGTAATTTTATAATATTTGTAGTTAAGAATAACATGACTAATATGTTCATAAGAAGACCTACAACTTTCTCCATCAAATTAAATCTTTAACAAGGAATGAACTTCCTTTTTGGAAACGTTACTAGTTGTTTGAAAATAAGCAGAAGAACATTTCCACACAAGGATAAGGATAGGAGATATGAGTAAATAAAATCATTCAAAAGAATTACTCTATAGGGATATATTTTCATCCGACCCTCCTAGCGCCAATTGTTGATAGCTCGAAAAAATCTTATTAACAACAGGGGATCATCACCCGATCAAGGTCTCAATTAGACCTATACTTGTTTAGTGTGGTGATGTCCACCTATATGTTGTCTTGGTTGCCACCAAATGGATTTTGAAATCAACTTAATGTCGCTCCATTTAAATCAATAATATAATCCTAAATTTGGTTTAACATAGCTAATTAAAACCTAACTAATGCTATGTCTAATTTCCTATCTTAATCTAGAGTAAATATAATTTAAATATTGGATATCGAAAGGAAAGTTAAATTAATTTGAACAATAAATAATTCATTGTTAAAGTAATTATTAAATACAAATGCATAACATAACTTGTATAAAATTATAATAAACATTTCAACATCTAATGTAATCAATGAAAAGAAAATAAGATATTACCATGCCATATGAAAATAGTTTCAAATGCTAAAACTGTGTGACATAACACATTCACATAAAGGTGAAAGAATAGCCTTAACACCACAATGGTAAATTCCTTTTCACTAATTACCAACCTTCGAATCCTAAATCCATATTCTGATAAAAATATACAAAAATATAGTCAATGGATTTTCCATCCTTTCAAATCACAAATTGAGATAACATTAATTCTCAAGAACGTTACCCAAAATCACGATAATATGGTTTTCTCATTTTCGCGATTGATCTTTCTTTCCACAACAAGAAATGATGGTTCTATGTGTTGTTTATGGAGCTTAAGTGTGTTCCTGATTTAGAAGTCTTGTTTCATTCGTGTTTGGATCCCATTTTTTGAGGGGATGTAGGGCTTCTATCCCCACATTTTTCGCCAGTAAATCTAGGGGGTAAATACAATTTATGGATCCCCTCCCGAAATTAGGAGGCAGTGACCTAGAAGAATTTTTTTTTTTTTAAATTGCCCTATAAAATATTGCAAAAATGTGATGATAGTGTTGACTCCAAAACATTCTTTGTTTACATGACAGTGTCATGTCTCACTGTGCTCCATCATGACTATAATCTACAGCCTCTCTACCGTGATAGCATGGCCAATCGAACTGTAGTTTGATTGCAATGCTCTTCCACCATGATGACATGTATTATCTCTACAATTCCTTGACAGTATGCACGTAATAAAAGCTCTCTCGGCTGCAAAATGTGAGGATGAACTATAAAGGTAAAGCTAAATGATAGCATGGGAATTTCCCTTGTTTTTCCTCCCCCTTTGCAATCTATAGTTTCCATGGATTTATAATTTAGCATCCACCTGAATTTAATCTGACATTGTGATGTGTCAAGATCCCTCCTTGATTTTCTTTGTGAGCTCATCTCGTTATTTTCAATCACGTCTCTTTCTCTCAAGCTATCCTCCTCGCATGCTAGTTATGATCCTTCCTCTACATAATCTTATTCGATGTGTTGGCTTCCTCTATAACATTTCATATTTTTCTTTTTTCTTTTTTCTTTTATATTATTTAAACTTATATCATATAAAATTAGAAATTAGTAAATACATATAGAAATAAAAATTTAAACGAAAATGTACATATAAAAAAAATAGAAAATGAAAATAACAAATCTCATTCTAATTAATCTCATGATCTAAGTCAAGCCTTTCAAAGTTCAATTTTCTAAAATCTATACCCTTCGTTTGTCACCCATAGATTGTCATCGTGACCATTCTTCATTGCAATTCGATAGCATGAAACTTCTAAGATCTAATGCATGGTTTATCTGTTGATGTAGTTGTTTCCATTTGCACCTTTGGATTTCATTATCATTTCCTCAACAAAACCTAAGATCACATCCAATTTTTTTTGTAGAATGATCTCTACGATCTGGAGCTATGAACCTTCCTTCATGCACTAATTGTGACCCTTCTGAAGACTCGTGGTAAAAATCCTCCTTGATATCATGTGCTATTTCATATCCATTTAATTTTCATAACCTCCTCAACAATCATGATCCCATAGCTTCTACTTTGTGCAAAGGAGGAAACCTTCGAATTTTGGTCTTTCGTTGCCTTAGTTTTCAAAAGTAGACTGCATTATGAATATTGGAGGTCTAATGGTTCTACTATTGTGTACCTTTCCAGCTTATGCTTTCATCATCACAGAGTAATTGAAAACCCTAATTCGCTGACAAGTTTGTGGAACATACCCTAGTTTTTTAGCTTGGTGATTTGATGCATTGTCCATTGATATGTTCAAGGAAATATTTTGATTTCCTCTTTTACAGGTCGAGCTATCAATTTTTTTTTATGTTGATCTCGTTGGAATTCAACATATTCATTAAATATTGCTTTATGATTTGGTGTAACTTGTTTCATGCCTCATGATCCCACCATACCTATGATCCACTTGCCATTAATAAGATTTAGATGCCACCTCTAGGAATTGGTTACCATACACTTTTCATTCGCAACCACGTGGCACCAAACTGGTGATATTGTAACATCTCTGTTATAATCAACAATTTAATTAATTCTTAATGTAGATATAATGTATGGCCACTGTCAACTGATGTATATGCAAATTGTATTTCTGAATTTTAATAATAAAATGTGATGATAGTTGTTGGGGATATGGATTGAGATGGGGAATGAATTAATGAACAAGAGAGGGGAGGGACTAAGAGAATGTCTAAGATGGGTCCAAGGCGGAATTACCCGTGTCTATTAATTCAACCCACTTCCTAAACAACTATTGGTATATGAATCTTCTATTTTGTTGTTGATTGTTCCCAAAGGCAATCATTGAATGGATGTAAGAGGGTGGGTGCGAGAAGTCCCATCCCATAGTTATTGGGAGCATGGGGGTTGAGTATAATCAGTTTGGGGATGAGTATAATTCAAGCAAGTAATCCAAGTACAGGAAAATTTGTATGCGTAGTTACAATTGTTTTAGAGAGTCAATGCTTTTGTTGGAGCAACCATGGAGGTCGAATTCTAGAACATGCTGGAGCGTATTTGGGGAAGAATATTGAAGAGATAGGTTGTGAGGCTTGAAGAGTTAACTCTTGTGTGAGTTGCACTGTAACAACAAGTGATTGTTGTTGTTTTTCTTCGTAGATTTCTTAGAAATGAGTTGCCTTGAGTTTCCCAATAGATATTTTTTTGGTTACATATGCCACATAGACCCTAATAAATGAATGGTATGCCCAAGGGATTGAGAATAGTGAAGGGGTATTTTTCTTGGGTTGGGTAGCTCGAGAGGAAGAAAGTTGTGGAAAATCGGGATAGTTTTAGGATATTACCACGGGGTTGTGGGATTTATGAGCTATGAGTGGACAATGGGAGACCACCCTCTTTTATGGATTGCTAGTTTTTGCTAGAGAATGACTTGCTATTGATATTTAGAACAACAATTCTATGGTTGGGTGGAACAGTTGCCCAATTAATTGGTTGCACCATTTTTAAAAGATAAATGTTTTATCTATTTAATCTCAAATAAATAATTAATATTAATGTTTTAATGACCATCAATTACCTACAAAATATTGTTTTTTATACTGTTTTTTTATAAATAATACTCCCAATAAAAATTGTGATTCAAACAATTAAAAATAATGTTTATTTTCAAAGAAAGAGAAATGAAATGTATATTCGAGTGATTGTAGACATGTTTAGAATAATATATAAATGGAATATATTTGATAACGTATCACAAGATACAACAACCGTATAAGCCATTACTCTACTAAATCATAGTAATCTCCAAGTGCACCAGAGCGATAAGTTTAAGGCCCGAGTTTCCTGGAAAATAAACGATTGTATTTCCATGGCCACGGGTCCCACTTGCACCGAACTCCAGTGAGGACAGCGTTGAATAAGAATGCAAAAGAGTATATCACAATTCCCCACGTGTGAGGACTTTTCCCACGTGGGGATATATATATATAATCTTTTCATGTGTGTCCTAAATAATTGTGTTATAATCATCATGAGATTTCATTGCAAGTGCATATTCAATATCACACACACATATATATATTTCAGATTCATGATGGCTATACCATATATTAGATTCCATTTCATTTAACTTTATCACAACAATTATCAACTCAAAGGGAACCCCACTATCTTCCTTTCTCTTCCAAAGATTATTTTGAGGAATCATATCAAAATATTTTCTAAATTACATTACCTGTATTATTCGCCACTCTTCAACTATGATGCTAGGAGTAATTAAATGATTTAAAGTCTAATGATAAATTTGGAAATGAGCCTATCCTTTAGCTCTCTTATTATTGTTTCCTAACCACAAGCTAATTTTTTTTCTAAAATTTTACCATAAAAATTATCCATAAAAGAACTAATCACGATGGTCCTATAATTTTAGGGGTTATATTGGTCACTACTTTTCAAAATAGGGACAATAAGGCCCTTTATCCAAAGTTTAGAAAAACCTTTCTTAACAGTTAAATTCAATATTTGATATTGATAATGTATTTTTTGATGAAAGTATACTATCTAAGAATGAAAGTAATATATCAATGATGTCTACTCTTACTTATTTTAACCACTTGAAATATGGACAATTTCAAACTAAACTGATGTAGAAAAAAAATACAAGAAACAAACTAGTGATCAACAATTTCCTTATTATTCTTTTGTAAAATGCATCTCCCAAAACATACATACATGTTTCTTTTTTAGTAGTTTTCCTAAGTTAATATTTTTTTTATCTAAAACTAATTAACTTTTAGTTGACATTTTAGCTTCTAGACTACCTACCACCACCAAATTTTTTCTCTGACCTAACCTTCTTCCATTTTGTTAATAACCCAATTTTCCTAGTATATTTTCCATAGTCTTGATTCCTAAGTCAATTAATTGTCTTCCCATTACGAACATTTTGGTGGACATCTTGTGATTGTAAAGTTGGTTCAGACCCCCTGGTGTATATATACCCTACCCCCCTTTGGATTTGAACTTGTAACCTCTTAAGAGGAAACACATGTTTTTAACCATTAGGCCCACTCAAGCTGTATACTTTTATTTTTAAAGTTCCACACAAGTTTTACTAAATTAAAAATAATGTTAGAAAAACTTTTATTTTTATGTAAATTATTATATTAAATTATCTCATCAATTATCTACTCATACAATAATTTATTTTATTGAAAATTTTAAATATAATTCAATATAAAATTTTAAAAATAATAAAATTGACCTAAAATAATGTCTTTTAATAATTCTTTTTAATTTAAAACATATAAAATTAACATGTCTTGTGTAGATACCATGAAAAGGAGACGTACAAGTCGTCGTTTCGTTGTGAGTTGGAGAGAGAAAACACAGGTCATTTAAGAGTAGGGGAAAAATAAAGACGGAGACATTGATTAGGCAATTACAGAGAAGGAAATTGTGAGACAATTACAAAGAAATGTGTCTATTCACTCACATGAATGGGGCATATGGCTTAAAAAAATCCTTTGAATTTTTTCAATAAAGAGAAAATTGTTACATTGTTTTCATGTTCAAGTATTTTTGGTAGTGTTGGTATTGAGTTATATGTGTTCAACGTTCAACATTCTTTTGAATTATATGAGGTTTAAAAAATTAAGATGGTAATAGGGTTGGAATGTTGTGATGCAATTATAAAGAAAGAGAAATAGTTATATTTTTTAATAATTTTATGAAAATTTAGCTTGATTCATTGGTATTAATTTATGTGTATAATTTTATTTTGGAAATGAATCTATTAACTTATATGAATGGAGCATAGTGACTAAGAATTTGGGGGAAATTTTTCAATAAGAGAAAAATTGTCACATTGCTTTATATTCTAGCATTATTCTTATCATCTATTAAAGTTTATCTCTATTAACTTGACTTTAGGGAGAGGAAAGGGAAATTTTGTCCTTATATGTCAAGGTTCAATGTCCTTTCAAATTCTATGAGAGTCGAAAAAAATCAAGATGGCAACAAGGTTGGAACGTTATGATGCAATTGTAGAGAAAGAGAAGTAGTCATATTCATCTTATTCATTTTATTGTGTTAGAGGCATAGAGGCCAAAAAATAGGTGGATTTTTTTTCAATAATTTTGTGAAAATTTGGCTTGGTTTATTGGTATCAATTTATGTGTACAACTCTATTCCAGAAACGAGTGTATTGAATTAACATTAATGGGGCAGAGGGACTAATAATTTGGGGGATTTTTTTCAAAGTGAAAATTGTCACATTGTTTTCATATTCTAGCATTGTTGTCATCATTTATTAAAGTTTGTTTGTATTGACTTGACTTTAGGGAGAAGAAAGGAAAATCCTATCCTTATATGTCAAGGTTCAATGTCCTTTCAAATTCTATGAAAATTGGAAAAATTCAAGATGACAATAAGGTTGGAACATTGTGATGCAATTATAGAAAAAGAGAAATGGTCATATTCACTTTATTAATTTGATTGTGCTAGGGGCATAAAGGACAAAAAATAGGTGGATATTTTTTCAATAATTTTGTGGAAATTTGGCTTGGCTCATTGGTATCAATTTATGTGTACAATCGTATTTCAGAAATGAGTCTATCAACTTAACATGAATGGGGCATAGTGAGTGAGACTCGAGGGAATTTTTTCAATGAAGAGAAAATTGTCACATTGTTTTCATATTCTAGCATTATTGTCATCATCTATTAAAGTTTATTTGTATTGACTAGAGTATAGGGAGAAGAAAGGGAAATGGTGTCCTTATATGTCAAGGTTCAATGTCTTTTCACATTATATGAGAGTAAAAAAGTTCAAGATGTTTTTTTATCAAGATGGCAATAGGGTTGGAATGTTGTGATGTAATTATAAAGAAAGAGAAATGGTCATATTCACCTTATTGATTTGATTGTGTTAGGGGCATAGAGGCCAAAAAATAGGTGGATATTTTTTCAATAGTTTTATGGAATTTTGGCTTGGTTCATTGGTAGAAATTTATGTGTACAACTCTATTTCATAAATGAGTCTATTGACTTAACATGAATAGGGCATAGGGACTGAGAATTCAAGGAAATTTATTCAATAAAGAAAAAATTCTCACATTGTTTTCATATTCTAGTATTGTTGTCAACATATATTAAAGTTTGTTTGTATTGACTTGACTTTAGGGAGAAGAAAGGGAAATGTTGTCCTTATATGTCAAGGTTCAATGTCATTTCAAATTTTATGAGAGGCAAAAATAAATTCAAGATAACAATAGGGCTGAAAATTTGTGTTGCAATTATAGAGAAAGAGAAATGATCATATTCACCTCATTGATTTGATTGTGTTAGGGGCATAAGGACCAAAAAATAGGTGAATATATATATATATGAAAATGAAAGTTAATGAAAGTTATATATTTATTTAATGAAAGTCAACAT